>OMNN01008892.1:9346-25543 GCA_900302755.1 Chromis chromis
ATTTTGGAGGCCATGTGGTTTAAATTAAATATGAAGTTGCAATATGGGAAATGTAGGATCTAGTGTTTCAGGACTCTGAAACTCTGACTAAAATTCAGGATATCTCAACATGCATCTTATAATTTTGTTGATAATAATCATTTATGTATCTCGTATGAGTCCTTTGACTAGTGTTTTGGTACACAAGGTACAGTCACAAACTGAGACATTGTGCCTAATAAAATGAAAAACTGTTTGTCATTTTGCTGTCTTCCCCATGTTAAACTAGTCTCCTTGCACAGCGCTGTACCACTTCCAGCACTCCTGCAACATTTGTAACTCTGCCTGGAAGTCCCATTATGTAAGCATGTCAAGCACCATCTGCGATGGGCACTGAAACTCTTCTACTGTGTCAAAATGGCGATCCTTCAACTTGAATTCTATTTTGGGGAGGAAGAAGAATTTACAGAGACAAATCTAGTGAGGAGGGTGGGTGGGGAGCAACAATTGTGTGGCTAAAAAACATGTGCAGAATCAATCATTTTTTGCCCAGTCCCGTGCCATTGCGCCACACTTAAGGTTGTTTGCACCAAATGTTCTTGTCAGGACATTGCAGTAGAACTCTGCCTTGATAGTGCGACCCTGTGGGACTAGTTCATAGTGTAATATCATATGAATGTTCAAAAAAACCATAAGCATGCTCTTGGTGCACTCCTAATCTGTTGCACCTTCTACAGTCTTGGAGATTGTGGTCTCTTCCGCAATCAAAATTACTGTTTCTTCTCTTAGTGGTAGCCGCAAACACAACTCTCGTCACAAATAATAATTCTTGAGGCAAAGATTGGGTTGCTGGCTGACTCTGAAAATTATATTTTCTTCTCTGCATTAGTTTGATGTTCATGGAGAAATCACAAATGCACACCTGCAAGTGGTCACAAAATTGCATGTTCATAATGAAGTGTCATGTGTTCCCCTGACTCATAACAGTTAGTACTGCTCGTACATGTTGCACACGCACAGTCTCAAAGCTTTTTGATCGCACCATGTAGTACATCATTCAGGAATTAAAGCATTTTTTCCAGCACCACCAGAAGGCTTAGTGTCTCTCAATAAAACCCACCTCATGTATCATTCTTCATAATACACCACACTTAAGACGGTGCTGGACCACAGTTTGAAGGAATGATTAGTCTTTCTCCCCACAGAATTTGTAAAACATTATGATGCATGTCTGCTCCTCACTTTCTCATTCAAAACTTTTTGGCCTCACTCAGCATAAAGTGTTCGCTAGCTGCCAAAATGACTTCAGCAGAACTTGCTCCCATGACTGCCTTCCCTCTGTGGCTTTAACTCTTATTCACCTGATAACTGTTTGCAAAACTCTACACTTAGAACTGGCACAAACCGACACTACAGCCACACATCTTTTCCTTTAAGTAAGATACACGGTGGACTACATTTTTCATTACAATTTAGTTTTTGGATGAAATACAGTCTTGGGATTACATCACCAGTCACAAAATATGATTACTTAAATATGGTGGTACAATAGAGAACCTAAAATGCTAACATATGGATAAAAGAGCAGCTTTTAAAGGAAGGAAGGTAGCTAAGTAGACACATGCATGTCCTTTTATTCATTTATTTTATCAAAATAATTGCATTTAATGTTAATCAACTGACACCACCACTTTCCATCTTGATCCCCAGTGTTTTGTCTTTACATCAAATGTATAATTTCTGATGATTTAGCAGCATTTCCTCAGCGTCTGCCTCTGGAGCCCGACAATGGTACACAGGCACATTTGGCACATTATTTGACAGTCACAAACCAGTGAATCCCCCTGCTTTACTCCACTGTATGTATTCAATTTGACTCACCCCGGCAGTGGAACACGCGCTATCCATCACACACACAATGAATCAGAGGGAAAATGCAAGCTAGAACCTTAGCAGTGATGCATTTGGAAACAGTTGTTCTTGTAAGAGTATATACTGTTTGACATCATATACAGTATATGCACCTACATACATCAATCATGCATAACAATATGACCACCTGCCTAACATTGTGTTGGTCCCTCTTATGTTGGCTACTCTGGGTTGTGCAGTGGGGCCTCTGTCAATCAAACTTGTTCCACTGCATCCTGTTGATGCTTGATCAGAATGGGGTCTAGGAAGTTTGGAGGTCAAATCAACGTCTTGGGCCATTGTCATGTTCCTCAAGGTGTTCCTGATTGTTTGATGTTTTTGCCATGTGGTGTGGTGCATTTTCCTCCGGGGGTAGGCCAGTGACATTTGGGATTACCATTTGCATGAGGGAGTGTGCTTGTTCTGGGACAATGTTAATTTGGGTGTCTCATCAACACGGATACCAAAATCCAAGGTTTTCAAGCAGAACACCACATAGCACCAATATGATCAATGTTATTCACTTCGCCTGTCATTGGTCATAATGCTGTGGCTGATCGGTGTATATTCACTGCACTCTGATAAATGTAGTTAAATGGTATTTTTCACAAAAGCTAACAAGGCAATTTCACTTCTGGAGATATTCAATAAATGCAATGCTGACTTTGTTTCTTTGAAGTTGCACTAATATCTCACATGTGAGGAGGTTTGCTGTATTAGATGTCACTGAAAGATGACTAATACCCTTGCTGATCTAATACACTGCAGTCTAACGCCACAAGAAAGCATGTACCTTTGAACATCTGCCGCATTTGTAGCTGTGCCATTAGTTCAGACCAAACTGTTTTAACATGCATAAGTGACTGAGGTGTCAAAGTATAAGCCATTTTGATGATAATATTAACATGCTGCCTTTAAAACTTTACCATATTTCAGAGTGCACTGCACAAAAAAAAAATGAATTCATACTTTGGAATTTTGACAGTGTCTCATTTTCATCATTAACCACTCCACGAGCTAGGTTGGATATGTCAGCACGGTGATTACCAGGCTTCTCACGCACTGTCATTTACCCTTCATATTTTACTCTGAATTACCTTGCTGATGGGACTAATGAAATGTGGCCTATGGCAGAGGCAAGTGGAAAAAAACTCTTGGTTGGAATAACAACAGACATCTTTTTATTTCTTGATGCCATTAACAATGACCTCCATCCATTCTGAGGTGACCGGGGCAGACTGTAAGCGAGTGTGTGAGTGGAAAAAGAAGATCGTTTTACTTCTTTCTGTCCCTTAGTTCAGCGTTCACATATTAGAAGCCTATATTTGATTTGCTGAGTTCCTTTTCGCAGGTGAACAATTGATGTTGATGTTGTTCAGTCCAGAAAATCGTCGTCGTTGTGCTGGGAAAATTATCTAATGACCAAATTTAACAAAAAGCACAAACCATATACCCCAACCATCTGGCTGACTTGGTATTGATTGACAAAGAGGATGGTATAAAATTGAAACACTTCCTCTTATTCTATTTTATTAAAATCAATAACAAAAGAATTTAAAATGTATTTTGTGTGCATTGTGTCGTAGCTCTTTCCATGCTCTGTCCTTTCATCTCTTTCAATCATCTCACTGGAGCTCATAAAAGCTTTACTCTCCTTCTCTCTTTCTTCTTCTCAACTTTTTCCCCCTCGCACGCAACCATAAATAAACATTTCCAATATATCTACCAGCCCACTGTTGTTTAATTTTGTTTTAAACAATCCATCCACCCGTCTCAAATCCATGCCGAGCCGCACTTCACTTCCCCGACAGCTGTGAGCTTGATTCATACCGGCAAGCATGTCATTGATTCCTCGGCAGAGGCAGAACTATGGCATCAATCTAGGTTGCAATATCATCACCTGAAACAAGACACCTCTGCTTTTACTATTTTCATATGCACCTCCACACACACAAAGAGAGACTTCCGTTTGCCTTTCATTCAAAGGAGTCCGAATTGAAAGGCATGTGATGAGGATGGCTGCTTGCACTCTTGAATTATTGATTGGAAGTTCAGTTGAACATTTTAGCTGTAGGTTATATTGGCCCATCCATGACAGAAGTCATAGCGTTTCCAAGGGTGAATTTATGGAGTGGGAGCTGGAGCAGGAATATATTTCAAATCATTACTCAGTGAAACTTCATTTTTTACTGGTGAAACCCATTTCTTGCCAATCTTTCACACTGGCCCACTATTGCATTGTGGATGAGCAAAAAATTTAAATATTAAAATTGTGTCATCACTTAAGCAGAGGAAAATTGCATCCAATGTAGGAGGCATTCTAGTGTTGTCAAAGATTTAATTACACCATAAACCTTTGTCTAGTTCATACTCGGATGTCTTCTTCATCCAGCTGCTCTAATGTCCTCCCATAAGGATAAATTAAGTGAACTGTTGACACTATTGGGTATGCATTTATCTTATAGTTTTGTTGGCTGTGTGATAGAGTGGGGACGTGCCCATTATGTCCCCCCAGTGCTTCCTGGAACAGATTCAAACAAACCATTACCTTCAAGCTGCCAGTCTACTCAGTCAGAACTGATTTTTTTGGATGATGAAATAGCTTTTCGTCCAACTATTTGTGAGACTTTTCATGAGTGTAATAGCTTGAATGCCTTCCAGGAGATACCCCTAAAGATCTGGAGCCCTTGAATAGTTGCCCTCTTTGCCTGGTTGGTAATCAAACTTTAACCAGCATAGATGGGTACAGAAAATAGAAGTACATCAGATTTTAACAGCTCATATGTCTGCAGCCTTCATATACGTACTCCAATAAAAAACATGATTATTTTCTTTTCAAATGTAGTGGAGCAAAATTCAAATATCACAAAATGGTAAGTCTCTAAAAAATTTGCTTTCTAACTAACGTTTTTTTTTTTTCAGAAATATGGTTCAAAACTGCAAGTGATTTTGATTATGTCTGTGCCACAGGAGAGATGGTATGTGAATCCATATTTGCTCTTAATGCTATGAGACGTGTGAGAAGTATTTCTGATTCCCAGAGACATCACTTTAAGATCAGTACGTGTAATAAATGTTGAAAACTGATACAGCAGGAGCTGCATGTGTGGAATTAAATGTCATGTCTAGAATGAGAAAATTGCGCGGATTTGTCCAAGTGGCGCTCGTTCTTCGAAATAGGCAGGCAGGGAGAGATGTCTGCGTCCATGGAAATGGAGGTTATCAAGTGTTTTTTGGAGTAGTTCTGAAACAGAAGCAAGACTGAGCTAGGGGGCAAAAAAAAAAGAACAAGATGAAATGGAAGGCTGAATTGTGTGTCCACACCATTCCCCTTTGAAATGATTCATTACAATTCTCTTAATTAGCAGCTACACTTGTAAAATGACCTCTGAATCCTGCCTCTGTCTGCACCTCCCACTGCCTAGCGACGCAGGTCTGTATACAGAGAGGGGAGCAGAGCAAGGAAGAGAAAAGGGAGGATTAAATGGAGAGTTAAGGGCAATGAGAGAGGAAGGGGTAGATTGGCTTTAAAAGAGAGGAGCGAGAACAAGCGATAACAAAGTGTGAGAGACAGCGAACGAAAGAACACCGCAAACCAAATGAAATCAGCTGAGGCAGTGAGTCTAACAGTCCAATTATGTGTGGCACTCAGTGACAGGATGCATGAGTGTGCTGTTGCTTTGTTCAACAGAGATAAGGTCAAGAGACAAGCGCAAGATGCAAAACAATGAGACTTTTCCAACAAAGACAATGAGAAAAGTTCACGGTGTGTGTGTTTTACGGCCACAAACAAGCTGCATTACCGACATTTTACTTTATTTCAGGACGAGTAAACCTTTCAGGAACTGCGGTAATGAATCCAGGAAGGCACACAGTGTGGGGATTTGAGATGCAATTTCACCACTGCCATAGTTTAGCATGCTGGCCTACAAATTCACAGAATGAGACAGAGGGAGATCAGCGAGTGATAAATGGGGGATTGGTAGTGCAGATCCAACTGCAGATTATTTATTGATTAGATATCATAGGACAAGGGTGAGGTAATATGTGTCTTAAAACTGACCTCAAAAAGAACACTGGATGAACTGCTCCCACAGCCAGACAGAAGTTTTAAGTCTTGAATCCCTCTTTTCCTTTCCCCAAGAGGCTGTTTTTCTAAAACACCTACGGTATATGTACCGCTCATCCCTAATTAAATTTTTGGCCACCCAATTAAACACTCCACATTTGTAAGACCCTTCAACCCCATGGAGCTCAGTAATGGTTAGTACTTTAAGTGAGATGGATTGTCATTAGTCATTAGAGACTATTAAATAGAGGAATCACAGTTGAGTAAACTGTAACATAATGAATCAGTAAGAAGCTATGCCATTTATCCCTCCATTAGTGTACCATCACAGAAAGCTCTGATTGAGTCTGATCGTGTGGCGCCGCAGTCCAACCAAATATTCAACGACTGACACCTGAGTATTAAAATCATTTCGGGATTTGCCGCATGACTAACTATGTAAGGCAGAGCAACGGCTTTAAAAAAATTATGTGTTACTGGTGAGCAGCTGAAGCCCCATCAATTACTCCTCCTAATAAATTGATTTGTGTGTTTGCAGGCCATCCTTTCATGTCTTCTGAATACACAGCAGATAAACAACCTTTCTGGCGAGGAGGCCTTCCATAATGATTGACCTCTTTCCATCAAACTACACAACATATCTGTCTTTTGCGTAGTTCACAGAATAGCACACGATGGAGCAAGGATGTGAAACATACTGTGTTATCAAATTACTGTCCTCAGCATTAATGAAGGATGAAGATTTGCAACACCCCCTGATGTGAACATGGAGTTTCAACACCATCTGCTATTTGTTCTATTCCCTGTTACCATGCCTGTGCTCCTTTGAAGAGGTCCTTTTAAAGGCATTCAAATATAATGCTAAATAGCTGTCACTGCCGGCGTTCAGACACAACCGGAATACAAATTTACAATGCAAAAGAAGAGGGGAAATTACAAAGGGATACATTGCAGCAGGTCTAAGTTCTTACTGGGTGAATCCCATGGGCTCAGGGACCAACTGGTTGGGAGGACCTGCGGCTCCACAGCACCTGGACCAAACTCTCTAAACCAATTCATGCTTTCTGCATCCGTGTGGGTCCGCAAGGGTCCCCTTGATGTGAATTTTGTCATCTGCCCAGGTCCATTCTGCGGATGTCTGTGTTCGGCCCAAAGTTTGTAAATGTGCAAACTGCATACTGAGCAAGGAAAATAAATGACGCCCAAAACAAGTGTTTGTTTTGTGGAGAAGCAATGCAAGAAGATTTTCCACCATCCACACCTTTATAAGTCGTCATTAAACAAAGTTGTAGCTGAAGTAGTCGCTGCCGGATTTTCAGAGGCGCTTTGATTTGTGCACGCTCTCTCATTGACGGTGCTCAAAACACATTTCTAAATCCCACACCATGTCCGCTCACTGCACTTGTCACACCTCAGAAATAATCACATTTACACGGTGCTACAGCCCAATCTGCAACTAGCTGCTATATCCTGTAAAAGTGCAAAATCACAGCCAGCCTCTCACAAACATCCATGGGAGCCCTGTATGTTTTTCACTGTTCAATACGAGGGGCAATACAACCATGACAGATGCATAAGAATCGAGAAGAATCACATATGCTGTTTTTCTTTCAAAGTTCGCATCGAGAATAAAAAGACATGAATTTGCCTTAAGTTTTGCTTACTGAAGTAACAGCAATTTCTAATTGATGCATAAAAGTTCTGTATGTTTTGTGGCTTATTCTGTATGTTTTAATCCGTGTTGCATTGATAGAATCCTCAAAGAATAAAACAAAAAGACTAAAACTACACAATCTTTGTGCTGCATATTACTTTATTTTCACACTATGTTCACCCACACTTTGCATTGTTTATTTCGTTGGCAGCCCTTTACCTTAAGTCCCCCGATTTGGCATTTAAAAGCAGTATACTAATAAATGGTTTCAAACACACTAATATTGTTGCATGCAGCCATAAGCACACAATAGACCACTATATTGACACTTATTATCTGTTTACACCTCCAGCCTCCTCTTAAGCACGTCTGGAGGAGTTGTTGTTGTTGACAAATTCATTAATATACACGTACATCTGCTTTACAATGACAATATAGGCTGTTACAAATTATTTATTAGGTTTGTTCTATACTGCTTATGGATGCTAAATAGGGAGTAGAGTAAAATGCTGCCATTTTATCTTCTTTTTTTTTTAGTATAAATATCAATGGATACTTGTTTATTCTAAAGTGAAGTTCCTCAGCGTCATCAAAGATAACCTCCAGCCACAAAACTAAATGACCGAACTAATCACTTTATCTTTCATTAACCAGTATTACGATGATTAATATCTGATCATTAATATTTTGGAAAGGAGTGCAGAAAGCAAGTCACTGATAAGTAATCATCTCCAGAATCCTCAGTTTCACTCTTGGAGAGATGTTTGTTGACATTTACACGTATTTAACATGTGTTAAAGACCATCGTACTTTGTTGTTGTGGTCGTCCTTCAACAGGTAAACAAACAAAGTGCGGTGGGATGCGTATTTTTATATGGCCTATGGCTCTGGCACTAAATAAACAAGGTGATTTGTACACAATATGGTTTCTAGGGACAATGAAGCTTGATAGAGGACTAGGCCAACCGTGACATTTGTAATTGGGCCTAGCTGTCATTGTCACAGTGATTTATGATATAATTAATGAACAATTAGGTGACATATTAGGGTGGTCTTCTTTGTTTTGCTAAGAATTTGTTTAAAAGTTTCTCTAGCAGTTTTTTAGTTCCCCACAGTCTCTCCGGTTTCAGGCAATACTTAGAGAATTAGACCTAAATACGCTACAAATAAACTGTACTATAAATGCTAAAAACATTCAGGAATGAAAATGTAATCAAAATATTCTACATACTCAGCCAAGATACTATCAAATGTAAATGTGCTAGTAGTTTGAATGTATTTCTTTTTACTATTGCATGTTCCTAATAAGCAGAGGTTTTAGAAGCTTACATGTAATCCCATTGCTGCTGATAATTACTCCACTTGTGCACATCCCTCTTTAATTACCTTCAAATTAATTCTACATTGAACGTTCGCATCTTTTTTATTTCTACTAACCGTAAAAAAACATAGGTGAAGAGTAGTTTTTCGTTTATAAATAACTTTGCCTGTAACAATGTGTAATAGTCGGCGTTAATTAAAGCAAAAATTAACCTTTGCCCTTGGAATTTATCCGTTCCGGGCCCTTCAAAGCAGCATAAAACCCCTGTGTTTCTTTGAACCTTTGTGAAGAGGGCTGGAGCTGCATACTTCCTCGCTGGGGCTTTCTCAGACTTGACAGAAACAGCAGGAGATAATCAATAAGCTCTCCCACCACCTCCACGAAGATGAAGTTGGAGTATACCTCAGAACCAGCAGCCTTAATTTTTCTCAGGAGGTTCAGCGAGCGGACTCATTAGACTAATACACCTTTGTTAATTACTCCTACTACGACCGCTATATAACACCAACATTAGAGGAAAAAAATTGTTGTGCTCTTTACTAATGGCCGGATCAGCTCAGGTTTGTTAACCGATCTATCACTAAAGAACCGAATCACACTGACTCCCCTGAGGCATGTGCAGGCCTCGGGTTCTCAAGCAAAGTTTTTGTCAAACTGTGCTTTCAGTCAGGCTTTGCTTAATACTCTGTTATTTCCAATTTTTGGATAGAGAGGAAACTAATTAGCTTTAATTAGCACATAACCCACAGCTGATAAAATTTGCTGTACAGACAAAATGTGGATAAGATATAATTGGAAGATTATCTGTCTTATTTGTTTCTGGCCCCGATAATGAGCAAGATTTTCTGTCTGAACATCGACAGTCCCGCTGTTGTGAACTCAACAGTGAACATATGCACCGTATCATTTAGGCAAAAGGATTTCTTTCTTTTCATGTGACATAGTAGCACTTCACCGGCAGTGCTGAACCCCGGGTGGAGACGGTGTTCTCCGACTTTGCCTTCACCGATCGTCACTTCGGCTCTGCGATATCCATCTGAGGACTCTCCATGCCGCACTGCCGGTTGAATGTCAGTGTGGTGGAGAGATTAATCGGTGGTCACCTGCTGTGGGTTGTCAATTGAACGCCTCGGGAAGAACCATATCAGCATAACAGGAGCCCATTTTGCAGCATATGTCATCCTATGAACACAACCTGCCCTTGTCTTCTGTTTTGAAAGGGGCTGTCTGCATCTTTGCTTGCTGTGTCTAAAGATTAGAGTTAGTGTCAGGGCAAACTATGAAGCACAGAGGAAACCGGGCACTGCAGGCCACTGGGGGATGAGGTGTGTTTGAAAGGGAAACTATCAATACAGAATAAGACACAGCGGGAGACAACAGATACCCGCCGGCTATCGGCTCATTACAGGGGAAATAAAAGAACCTCTTCAGAATGCATTCAAGTTCCTCTCATCTCGAGGGACCACAGAGATAGACACACCTGGAAAACAGCACATTATACTCACCTCCACTCCCTTTGTTTAAACACTCTGGTTAAAAATAGTTAAATACCCTTGAACATATTTAAGATTAGAAGGTGTTCTGAGTGCCATTGTTATGACAGCAGCCACATCTAAATGGCATTAAGGCAGACACTGTTCTTCTAAGAACTATTCACAGCTTCAAACTATATTTTACTGAGCTTGCATTTGCTCCAGGAAATGCCAGAGGATGTGCCAGTGGCATATCAGCCATGCTTATCATATGCGATGATTAAGGGCAAGAAAAAGCCTCCTTAGCAGAATTTGTATATAATATAATATATAATATGTATAGATTGCCTATGAAAAGTATTCACCCCACTTGGAAGTTTCCTCTTTAACTGCCTGACAACAATGAATCGGGGTCATTGCAATTTGACCTTTTTAACACCAATTTACCTAAAAAAGACTCTTTCATGTCAAAGTGAAAACAGATTTCTACAAAGCAATGTCAGTTAATTAAAAGTGTAACACCTTCAAAGTGACAAACCTAATTAAACCAATTGGAACAAGAAGTCCCACAATTAGTGAACTGGAGATCATCTGAGTGCAGTGAATGTGTCTCAAGTGATTGTACCATAAAGACAACTGTATCCAGAAGGTCCAGTCACTGGTGAATCCTGGCTGTACACCACAAAGACACTCCAAACGACTCCATGAAAAGTCGGGGGATAGAAGAAATGTTCCAAGTCACTAAATATTCACCGGAGTACAGTTAAATCCATCATTAAGAAATGGAAGGAATATGGCACACGTGTAAATCTGCCTGGAGCAGGTCGTCCTCAAAAACTAAGTGATTATGCAAGAAAGAAACTAGTGAGGTGAGGCCACCGAGACATCTATGACTCCACTGAAGGAACTACAGGCTTGTATGGATATTACAAACCATTGCTTGGGTTCTTCACTAGTCAAAGATTCACAGGAAAGTGGCAAAGAGAAAGCCACTGTTGAAAAAAGTTCAAACTAAACCTTGACAAGAGTTCAATAGAAGGCATGTGGGAGACTCTGAAGCCAAATGGAAAAAGGATCTTTGGTTTGATGAGACCAGAATTAAGCTTTTTATGTATCAGACCAGACACTATGTTTGGCAGACACCAAACATCATCACAAACACAACAAAAGCCATCGTGAAGCATGGTGGTGGAAGGTGTGTGTCTGTGTGTGACTGCTAAAAGATACATGCAAAATGTATCTGTATTATTTATATCAAGTGATAATTCTGTGGTAATTGATTTGGAGGTCACTGGTCACATGATGCAAAATAACTTTAATGATGCAACCTGTGACGTGAGTTTCGTGTTCATTTGCTTCACTCAATGTTTTTTGATGTTGAGCTATTCAAAGAAATGCTACATGAATACATATTGTTCTGTAACCCTCACACAGCAGCGTAGGTACAAAATGGATTCAACAACTGGATGAATATCACAGAGGAAGAATACAATTGGCCACGCTGATGCAATGTTTAATGCCTACTCGGCTATTCAAAGACACCCTTGAAATACAACTTTTTCTGTTTCTTTTTTGTTCAAAGAATGTGGAATAAAAAAGACATGAAAGCCACAGAGCTCACACATCAGGACTCTGGCTTTAATACCCGTATTCTTCTTTAAATTCCAAAATTCATTCTTCTTTGCTTTTGTGTTAAAGGATTCTCAGCTTACAGTTGTCCTCTAGATTAATAAGAGCACAAAAATTTACTCAGGTTTGTGATAAACCAGGAAACACTAAATTGTAGCTTAACAGTTTAAGTCCAGCATTTTAAACCACAAATCACGCAGGTATTCTAAACATCCACTGTATAATCACAACATTGGTTTTTAGTCAATGCTGACATTGGAGGGAGGTCACTATTGTCCTATTGTGGATATACACCAATCAACCACAACATTATGACCACTGACAGGTGAAGAGAATAACACTGATCATATTTTACTATATGGTGTTCTGCTGGAAAACCTTGGATTTTGGACACCCAAATTAACATTGTCCCAGAACAAGCACACTCGCTCATGCAAATGGCAATCCCAAATGTCACTGGCCTACCCCCCAGGAAGATGCACCCCACCACATGGCAAAAACATCAAACAATCAGGAACATCCTGAGGAACATGACAATGGCCCAAGACGTTGATTTGACCTCCAAAACAACTAATTACCATTTTTTACATTTTTAAAGACGAGCTACACAGGACATATCTTCTTTAAAGGGGCCTCATCATGCAAAATATTTTTTAAATTGTTTCTGAACATAATTATATGTCGCCTGTGTATCTAGAAATCCACAAAATATGAGAAACAAAATCATCTCCCCATTTCTTTTCTTCATTTGTCCATCGATTAGAAACTGTGTCTCTGAATGAGCTCTTCAGGTTTGCAGCCTATTGTGATGTCACAACAGGTGTGGGCAGCAGCAACTGTAACAGCCCGCTTGGACCAAGGTTAAAAGTAAGGGTAGCATAGGCATGGTAGAATGAACAATCTGTGCAATATTTTGTGCTGAAATTTGAAATATATATTCTTGAGAGCTGTGAGACTTACATTAACTTGTTAAAAAGGGGTATAATATGGGTATAATATGAGACCTTTAATGAGATTTACGATATCTGGTTGTAGGATTTCATTACTTTTACATATCATTCTTCTCAGCTAACTTACACACAGAAAGAAAGAAAGTATAACTCCCAACATGTTGAATAATTCCTTTAAACATGCAAATATGGAATTTTCAAATCATGAAAAAACTAAATAGAGGCTACTGGCACTACAAAATGCCGCCATGTTTTGAACCCTCAATTAAAGATTATGAACACTGCTGTGTTTTGGGAAAGCACACTGTGTTTTCTAGTGAAGCCTGATGATTCTCATAATAATTGGGAAGGGCCCCTCGGGATATTTAGTTACCTCAATATTTAAAATATGTTTTTAATACGTTTAAAGTTTAAACAGCTGGTTTGATTTTAGACGCAAACTTGAACTGAGCAAAAAAATCTTGAGCTTATAAGTTAACAAATGGAAAAGGCTGAAGTTGTAGATGTATTTCACAGTTCCTGTTCCACTTGTTCACAAAGTGCACAGATCCTCCACAGAATAAAGAATGTTATTTTTCTGCTGACTGCGTTACACAGTGTGGATTATACATGTGGCTGTCTTGCATATGAGATACCGTAAGTGATGTTGCGGCGCAGAAGTGAGCAAGAACGAGAGAGAGATAAAAGTGAGATATCACATCAAGGTGATGCATATTTAATCCAAAGCAATAATGTATTATTAGCCTTCTAATGTATTATTTCCCTTTAGTTCTCCGTGTAGCTTATTTCTGGCTCATACAAGGAAGGTAAGAGATCAGATTTTCCAGTTGCAAAGAAAAATCCAAGAGTTTGTGATTACTTCGTGGAAGTGTATCCAGAAAATGCTGATTTGATATCTTTTATTAGAGTTTGTCAGAGGAGTTCCACATTGCCTCCATTTCATAGATTTTTTTTTTCCAATTTACAGCTGTGGGAAATTAGATAGAAGCTGCATCTCACATCCCATCTCGCTTTCTAATACAGCACGTTAGTGGGACTGTTGAGTTGCTCATGGATGATGTGATGAATTTCGACATTTGGTTGAACAGGGAGCTGGTGGAGAGAGCTCTTATTGCATGATGGAAAAAGACAGAAAGGAGAGGAAGATGGTGGAAAGAAAAAGAATAGGAAAAGAGGCTGAGAGAAAAACGATGCTAATATTGGTAAAGGAGCCAGAGAGGGAGATATAATATAAGTGAATGAAAGGAGGGTTGAAAAGCAAAAGATAGAAAGATTTAAAAGAAGTAGAAAAGCATCACAGTATTATGGCTTAAGGATAAGGATGAAGAGTGCCCTCTAATGGGTGAGCCAACATGAATGAAATTTAATGACAATGTAATTACAACGAGACAAAGCTCGTGAGGAATATTCATTAATCACAACAGAGACGTTTTGTGATGAAACAACAACATAATGTGTGTGCATGAAGTAGAATTTATGTGTAGGTTTGAGGAATGGCCATGTTCTGAGGTTTGTTTTGGTGTAACCTTGGTGAATTGCCTGAAAAAAATGATTTCCCCAAGATTGGACCTGCAGAGGAAGATTGAGCGAAAAAAAATGATTGTTTTATGATTGCATGAGTGTGTACATGAGAGTAGCGCAGAGGAGGATAGTAAGAAATGGGAAACTCAGAAACGGCACAGTAATATTTCAGGCATATCTTGCTTCTTCGCTGGCTTAAAAGCACAAACATTTCAAGAGGCCTGCCATTTTCTTTGTTTTTTCAGGAACCTTTCCTCCGCCTTGTGACTCAAACCAAAGGCTATGTCTTTATCTGCCCTTTCTTTGCACCACATTGCTACACTGAACACCATATTTGATCACTGTCTCCACAGGAGGCTCCTTTGTCCTCTCCCGAAGCTCCATCTCTGGCCCCGCTGGCTCAGCATAGAACCCACATCAAGAAAACCTCATCATAACTGTCATTGTTTTTACTCAGTCATTCCTGGCTCTGACTTCCAAGGACTTGCCCCCACCTCAATCACTACCTTTTCCCCACACACAATAAGCCCTAACTGCCATAATCAGAGGGTATCTATCTACTTCGACCTCGTCTACCTTTAGCTCTGCACAGTTTTTCCTTTCTTTTTCTTTTTTTGGTTTCTCCACGTCCAGCCACAGTTCCCGGTGAGGTAAAGCAGTAATAAGTGAGACTGGTGCTTCCACGCTGAGCTCATGACAAGGACACGCTGTCCTGATGGTCTTTGTATTCGCTGCTAGAACAACTGTAAAGGAACAGGAGGTAACAGGGTCTAATCAGCAGAAAATGGAACAATGGCGATGCTATTTCATGCCTTTGACTGAAACCCACGAAAGAGCTTTCAGTCCAGTGTCCTACATGATAGCATCAAAGATATACTTCAAATGTCAGACTATTGTCTCAGGTAAGTGATTACTGTGTTGGGAGGAAAACACAATGCATTCTGATACCTGTAGCAAAAGGTGTTTGATTTCCTTGCTATGTTTGATATACAGTGCTTGTAGCCATACTATAGTCGTGTTTTGAAGCAGCAGAGGGAGGAAAGACACAAGGCACACACAGTGGGGGAGACTCATGTGGATTTTGCAAAAACCCTTTTAAGGCAATAAACAGTCAAGCTGCATTTGTCCTTTACTAAAGGTCTACACTGGTATAGTGGTGGGAAAATGGAAGAAAGGCTTCACTGCTGGAAATTACATGTTAGGTCTTATGCAATATGTATTTTAAGGGGTTCCTGTTCAGAGATGCAAAATACGGGAAAGGGAATGAAAATTGAATGGAAAATTCATACAAATATCTGCTGCACATGATTTCTCACAGCAGACTGACCACTGCAGCAGAGAAAATTGTGTCTTTTATCTGACAGACACAGAGTGGAAGAGTCTAGCCAGTCAGCTAGTTTAAAGACGCAGGTTAAAAGGTTCCTTAGAAAAATGTTAAAATAAGTACTGTGGTAAAGTCATAAATAGGGATGTTAATGATTACCTGGGAATCAACTGATTGTTGTTAGTAATTTAACTGATTTAAACTGATAAGTCAGAGGACATAGGACATGCATGTCAGAAAATGTTCTCTATATTAGCTGTAGTACCTGTTTCTTTTGCTATTAGCATGTTGGCAAGCAGAAAACATTGTGAGGTTTAGCTAGTAATGGGCCACCATGTCAAAGTCTTATGTGACGGTTAATGGGTAC
>OMNN01008892.1:28800-45587 GCA_900302755.1 Chromis chromis
CTATGTTGTTGGGGTTTTTTTGTCCAGGATTAGTCATATCCTTTCTCAGTAATCTATAGGAAAGCCTTTAATTTCCTACACAGCCATCAAACACTCCCTTTAATTGCTAACAAACTATCTGCATGTCTCCATTGGATTTTGAACCACTCCTCTATCTCCAGGTCTTTAAAGTTGGAAGGCTTCTTTGCTATCACTATGGTCTTTAGTGCCTTCACAGACTCTCAATGGGGATTCAGGTCTGGACTCTAACTGAGCTACTAGATGTCCATATTGTTGTCTTTTAGCTATTTCCTGACCACTTCTATGGTATGTTTTGGGTCATAATCTTGTTGGAAGGCTCCATGCTGCCTAAGGCCAAGTTTTTCTGTCAACTGCCTGATGGTTGGCTCCACAATCTTAATGTTGTCCTCTTATGACATGATATCGTTTACTTTGACAAGGTTGCTGGGCCCATTGGCTGAAAAACAAAAAAACATCTCACACTACCTATTTTGCCAGTGCAGGGGTCACTTTTGGCTTTCTACCAAGCCATTTGAGATTTTTCATAGTGTGAAACTCATTGCAGTTCATCGTTATACTTTGCACTGTGGCCACTGGCACTAGAGAACACATGGATATGGCTTTATAGCCTTTACTCGTCTTGTGACCAGCCACAATTCCCAAATGCTTCCCACTGACGGACCCTAATAGGAACCTCAGTTCAAAGTGAATTAAATCATAGCTACACTGAACATGTCACAGTTGTGCTGCAGAATATACCTTTATATCGGATACACCTGCAGCACATGTATGGTGTAGGGTTGTGGAAAAACCAAATAGTGAGCAGAGTTTTTGTATTATGGGTATTTTGATATATGTAGACTACAGCAGACTCTGTAAGGAACAAAATCAGACGGGGTGATCAGGATTCTCAATTGTAGGCCTGTTTTATTCAGTGTACTCATTTCTTGTATACTGGTATAGAAAACTGGTCTGTTTTTATGTTTGTAGTGTCTATCTCCATGGCACATATGCACCACTTACGTGCTGCTCACACCTCTGGTTGTAGCCACATTTATTGAATATAATGGAAGCATAGTGTTAAAGCATCTGCTCCATAAATGGTACACATACATTATGTGTTGAGCGTAGCCACGGGCTTAAAAATGCTATGTTATTTCCAGCCAGAAGAAAGCCTATTGGTCACATAACAATTCACTATAGATGGTAAAGGTGGTTAAGCCTGGCTGTACATTTCATCAATAAAAGCTACAATGCAGCAGGAAAAACTCACTAGAAACGTAACATCAATTATTCACATATAGTTTTTATCCCTGTTGTTTGCACCCCAAGAAATCATTTCATTTCCATCTCTCTGGTTGGCTCTGTGTGCCCTCTCCCTGGCCTTTGGCTTCTGTCTGCTCTCTGAATGCCATTTTTTCCGAATAGCAGTAAGGTGACATCCCTCGTGTCTTTGAATTGGTGTGTGTGTCTGTGTGTTTTACTCATGATGTGAGGACATAAATGTGTATGCACAGTCACATTGGGGTTGGGCTGCACAATATATTGTTTGAGCATCAATATTGCGATGAACGATGTGCAATAGACACATCACAGAAGTTACGGTGTGAAGTAAATTAAGATGAACACATCATGCCACCGCTTCTTTTGCTCCTTTATCTACAAGAGAAGTCTGATATAACATAATTTATTCCAATTTAAGGGTTCTTGGATACACAGTTGTTGTTCTTTATATAAGACACGGAGTTTGTTGACATGCAGGCTTTTCATGTGTTCAGCATACAGGTGAGGAAAAGGAGAGAAACAATAAAGACAAGACAAGGCTGGGTTGAAAAAGGAAATACAATGTTATTTGTAGAGCTGCACAGTTATTAGAATATTTTATGTAAGAATATCAATCACGATCACGATTCTGGCATCCCACAAATTAAATGATCGACTGCAATACTGATGTTCAAAATTCGTGATCCGCTCGTTATTTTGATGCAGAATCATACATAAGCATTAATATTGCACAACATGGAAGTAAAAGCAGCACTCTGTTAATTTAATATGAAAGTGCAATAACAATCTTTTGTCTCTAACATCAATGAATAACTGTGATAACTAATTGTCATCTCAGTATTGATCAAAATTATTCATCATTTTGGCCATAATTGTGCAGACCTTGTCATACGGAATGTTTTTTTTATGCCTTTATTAGAGAGGACAGGACAGTGGATAGAGTCTGAAATGGGAGAGAGTGGGGAAGGACATGCAGTAAATGGCCGAGGTCAGACTCAAACCTGGCACAGCTGCTAACCGCTAGGCTATCGGGGTGCCTGTACAGACATTTTTTGACTACAGAAAGAATCACATTGACCAAAAACAGGCACTCTGTCAGCAGTGTTTTGCATATAAGAATGATTGCAGATGGTTCAAAACATAAAAAGTAAAATCTTTGTTTTTTATATTCTAGACAAATGCACTCTCCTTTAAAATTACCCTAATCTTTCTGGAACGGTTCATTCTTTTCAAATAGAGATATTCGAGTCAACTGATGAAAATTCCTGTGAATATATATCACAAAATAAAAAATATCTCACAATGTCAGTTTTTTTCTAACGTCACGCAGCCCCACTTTGTCTAGACCTGGCAACCTTTTTAGCAAAAAAAAAGACAAACAAGTCCCTATGAAGAAAATCATTCAATTTTAGGTTAAAGATTGAGCTTGAAGTTAGTGTAAATTTGGGTTTACAATAACTTTTCAATAAAGGTTAGGTTAAAAAAAAAAGTATAAGTTACAGGTTAGCATAAGTCTCCAGGAAATAATGTAAGTCAATGTAGTGTCCTCTGAAGGGACAGAAACACAATATAGAGTGTGTGTGTTTGTGTGTGTGTGTGTGAAAGAGAGTGAGAGCACAGATATGGTGGTTTAGGTGTGAAGGACTGTGTGGCTCGTGGTGTTGCGCTAATCTACATTTCAGTTTGTGAAATGACTGGAGACACACAGATAGTAAAGCAGTGATAAGGACAGATCTGCATAGCATTGCATGCCGGCTTAAAGTAGATTACCTGAAACACCAGTGCTTTGTAGTCCTATGTATTTGATACTGTAACACTCTCCCCATGCAAATGCTTCTATGAATCTGATATATTGTTGTACTGTGTAGCCTAGATGTCTGAGGACTCCTGTTCTGATTGCAGAAAGAGGCGTTGCGTCCACTTTCCCAGGCAGCAGTGATGACAGACTTCCGCTGAATTGTAAAAACAATTATCCTCTTCCTCCTTGTTTCTAATTCTGCAGAATTCTCTAAAGAGGCCGTGTCAAACTTGGTTGAAGGATAATCAATAACAGGTAAGGACTGTGTTTTATGATGCACAGGCTTTTACATTTAAAGGATCAATTTTCTCCAACACTGTGCCAAGAACTGAAAAGATAAATACAGACTAATAATGTCATTCAACAAAAGAGGATGAAAATGAAGGGGGAACAAAAACTTTTGAAGTTGAGATTGATCATCAGTAGCTGTTTATAATTCACCAGTAATGCAGCTTACTACTTAGACATGCAAATCCCCAAGTCAGTGGCTTATTACAAACACTTATTTTGTACTTTGACCTTAAATGCATATTAAATAGAAATTTGGAAGAAGTACAAAACAACAACAAAACAACTTCTTCCATGCATGATATTCAAACACTCCAGTATTCTGCCTATAAACTTTTATTGTACACCCTTGGAAGCCACTGCAGAACATTTGAAAATTAATCCCACTGCATCACTAATAAAACCTTTGGGACTGATAGCATTATAATGATGTTTAGTTCCAATGTCGCAAAGTGGTCCTAATGCCGTTAAAGGTCGACTTTTGATGTTGTCTCCCTTTTAATTTGCAATATATATACAAAGCCCTCTACATTTATCTGTGCTTGTGCAGCTGATAGTGGGACTCTCTTACAGATGCCTCCCTTCTGTCTCTTTAGCCAGTCAGCAAACACCAGGCTACGGCTAATCTTATCATCATGACATTATGTATTTGTACATCCCCTATAGCTCATAGAGGATATCTCTGACTGAAGTAAACACTTCTTAAACACACAGACACGTACTCAGAATGGCAAGAAAACACCCATGCACATAACCCATAGATAGATGAGCTCATGGTCACACACACACACACACACCAAACCAAAGACAGCCAAAGCAGTTTAATGCAATATAAATGAGAAAGCTATTTACACAGGGAGGGCTGCGATATAGTGTTGAGGAATGTGGAGTTCAGACGGTCAAACAGATATCACTCTAATGCTCAGGTCGTCAGCATGCAGGGGCAGACGCTGGGGATTCATGACAGACACTCACATAAAGCACGGCATAGATCTACACAATATGTCACAAGACACTGCCAAAACTAAATTAAATTACATATATGTAGTAAGATAACAAAGCAAATCAAGCCAATGCCATTAACTTTGATGTATATAAATATGATCGGTAAACTGGACAGTGCTCATTTTAGTAACAAAGATTACATTTATCAATTACTTGTTTGTTTTGTTTCGTGTTATACTAGGGCAGGGAGATATAGTTTAACATTTATCATGATAAAATGTTAAATTTCAGTCAATTTTAACAATTATTGATAATTTCTACTGACATATTTTTTTTACAGAAAAAACAGAAGAAGAAAAAAATTTCATTTGAATTTATCAGTGTACACTGTAGGGATGCCACTAGCGAACATTTTTCTATCAATTAAACTATCAACCATTTTACTGATTAGTCAAATAATCTAAACAATTAATTTTTCTCCAAAAAAGCAAAATGACAATTTTTAAAGTTGATTTTATTTTGGCAAACTCTGGTGCAAAACTGTACTAAAACTCCAACACAATACAAACAAACAACAATAGTACAATTACATTTAGCCTGTTGATATCTTTATACATGGCAATCCATTCAAAAGTTGATTTTTCCCTTAAAACCACTGATCCCAATCTAATCGTGGTGCTGCTAATGTCTGCTGAAAATTGAAAATAATCGATACAAAATTTCTGAGATATTTCAAACTGAATCGGGGCCTTGAAATTACTGTCACGAGAAAGCGAATATCAGTCTGCTGTGGTTCTGTGGTTCTATACCGATGTCAAACTGCTTCCACTGGCCCCTAGAGGTCATGGTGAGGTAAATGAAAACAATGTAGCTGCCATTTGAACAAACAAATGCTGCTGTTGTTATTGTTGTTAATTGTAAGGACAGTTAGTCAGTGGAGTAATTAATAAAAGTACAGTTTGAGCACATGAATACTATAGAGGTGTTTAAACTGAACTTCCCAACATTTCACTACTGAAAGAGTCACAGATTTTTGCAGGATCCAATGTCAGTGGTGTTTGGCTGTAATGTTGCTCTGCATGTATGGTCATGGGTTTTCTGCAAAACCACATTAAGGCAAAAACCCCTGTAATATCAAGCTTTCCGTAACCAAAAGCACAACATATTGCTTGTGTAGTCTAATATGTTCTCTCCGCACAATACAGCTGCAAAAGACGGCTCACAGTAACCTACTTTTTATAGTGAAGGGCAGATTTTCTCTGGCTCCAGGTGTTAATGTGATAATGCTTGAGTGTCTGCCTGTCATTCCCCTTGGACTGTAGGGTATGCTTTTTACAAGGTTGTATTATCCCCACCATAATGCTTTTCCACAAAGGATTCACGCTGCCACACTATAGCGTTGCGGAGGGGGGAAATTGCAGCCCCTCCACTCCTATGCAACAACTTTATTCAGCTGTCCATGTAAAGTAGCGCCCTACCTGGCTCTCAAACAATGGTTACGGCAGATGCATTCAATTGAGCCAACTGAACAGCGCGGAGAACACAATGTACCGCAGCAAGTTTAGTGCATAAGCGATAGGAACAATTTGTGTAGCGCTGATAGTGTTCAGCTGATGGCACATTTTATCTAATAATATCAGTGGAAAATGTACATGGAGTAAATGGACACAGAGATTCAAGCACTGAGAAATGTTATTGCGTCTGACAACATTGTCCTTGTTTGTGTGAATAAACACCAGTGCAATAACAACAATTTTTCTAAGAAAAAAAAAAAAGGAAACTGGAGACAAATTAAAGATGTTTCTGTACAAAATAGAACTCGAGGTTTCACAAGAGGGCAAATAACTCCACGCAGGTCAAAGAAGTTTAGCTACAGCAAGTAGCAGTTTCTATCGGTGCTAAAGTTCTACTGCTTCAAAAATAACTTCAGCATCAGACTAAAGACAAAAGACAGTGGTTCAGAATCGGCTTTTTACTTTTACTAGAAGTTATTTACAGTTCATGTGGATAGAAGTACATAAACCAACGCATAAGGATGTAAATTAAAGGCCCCTTTTGTGTCTCTTTCAGAACAGTTATGGTTAGTTTGAAAATGTGACCAGTTCAAGCAAAGCTATTCAAAAATTCACAGCATATTCAGATTCTTGACTCCACTTCAATACTGGCCCAGGGACACAAAGCAGGGAGCGGCGCAGTTATTATGGCCGCAATTAGACTGATTCACATACCGAGACAGGCTTCAGAATGTGACTACGCTCCTGTGATCAGGTCCCTGAATATCAATTTTATTTCGCCATCTATGCACATCCTGACTTGGATGTTTTTGTCTTGTTCAAAAATGTTCAAAGACTACTAATTTCAAGTGTGTTACGAACAGTGCTGTATACGTTGGATGTATGAGAACATCAACACAGACAGGAGGAAGGTTGGTGGAGGTGGGAAAGTAGCAGGTACAGTGTGACTGAGTAACATGCAGGCAGCAGCATCCTTTGGCATGTAGAAACAGCAGAAAAGACTGAGGAGTTTGCAGTTTAACTTGACTGCTTTGCTTAAAATATCAGTATGAGTGACATTTATCTGGATTGGCTCACTGGCTCGCACAGAATGCCTTAACTTTGCTGTCTGACAGCGAGTTGTTATGGAAGCCAGGGTGCCAATTCCTAAATTAGCAGTACCTGAACTTCTAAACCCTTCCAGTGTTCTTTATACATGGACTGCTGGGAATCTCCGTCTCAAAGTGTTGTACACAACTAACTAGGTAAATGTAATAAAGTCAGGAGTTTATATTAAGAACAGTTGCTATACACCGATCAGCCAGAACATTATGACCACTGACAGGTGAAGTGATCAACATTGATCATATTGGTACTATGTAGTGTTCTGCTGGAAAACCTTGGATTTTGGCATCCGTGTTGATGAGACTTAGTCACCCAAATAAACATTGTCCCAGAACAAGCACACTCCCTCATGTCACTGGCCCAATCCCAAATGTCACTGGCCTACTCCTGGAGGAAAATGCACCCCACCACATGGCAAAAACATCAAACAATCAGGAACATCTTGAGGAACATGACAATGGCCCAAGATGTTGATTTGACCTCCAAACTTCCTAGACCCCATTCTGATCATCAACAGGATGCAGTGGAACAAGTTTGATTGACAGAGGCCCCACTGCACAAGCCAGAGTACCCAAAGGATCCACTGCCAATGTAGTAGTTGGCTATATTGTTTGAAAAACTGTATTTTTCACCTCACATTTCCTTTCATTTCACAGTTCTTGCTAAAGTATGTTTGGCCTTTTTTTAATCTATATCTTACTGTACAGGCTGCACGGTGGCTCGGTTGTTAGCACCGTCGCCTTAAAGCTAGAAGATCCCCGGTTCGTGTCCCGGTTAGGACGTCTGGGATCTTTCTGTGTGGACTTTGCATGTTCTCCCTGTGCATGCGTGGGTTTTCATCGGGTACTCCGGCTTCCTCCCACTGTCCAAAAAACATGCTGAGGTTCATTGATGATTCTAAATTGATTGATGATTCTAAAGTGTGAATGAGAGTGTGCTTTGGTTGTCTGTCTCTATGAGTAGCCCTGTGATAGGCTGGCGACTTGTCCAGGGTGTCCCCTGCCTTCGCCCAAGTCGGTTGGGATAGTCTCCAGCCCCCCGACCTACCCTACCAAGGATTAAGCAGTTTATAGATAATGGATGGATGGATCTTACTGTTTAGAATTATGCACTAAAACACCAAGTCAAATTCCTTGTATGTGAAAGCTACTCGGCAATAAAACCTTTCTGGTTGCTAAAATTACATTTGTATATTTTAAGCTCCTTTTTCTGATGATATGATCATAAATTATTTTCCATTAAAGTACAAAATACACCAGCTCACCACTAAAACATAAAACTACTCAGTGTTACAAAATGGCAGGTTGTAATAGTGGAGTAATTCAGCCATACTTCTTCGAACCAGAAATCGATTACAAAGAACAATAAGGATACAAAAAGCCCCAACCTGCAAGCTGACAGGATTAGCTCCTTAGGTTTGTTACAAATAAAACTTTGGCTGTCTGAATCTGTGTTTTTGAGACTCTTTGGTAAAATTACATGGCAGGAATGCTCAGTCATGGCACTAGATGTGTATTTGGATCATGATATATCTTCTAGCAAACATAAAACACAAAAATGTTAGCTGAAATACTTGATTTTCATCAGAGGAAGCCTTAAAGTCTAACTGAGATAAAATTGCATATTTTTCATCCTCTTTGGTATCACATTGCTCACTGTCCATTAATACACAAACTTGATCTATATTTTCATTAAGCAGTAACCTTCACTGTTTCATGTCAGTGACACTGACTAACTGCCAGACAGCATCATGACACAAGAAGGCCTCTGAAAAGACTTTAAAGCACGACCCCCTTAGCTTTCTACCTAATGTTTCCCATTCATCTCCCAGCGCACATGTCTGATGCTTCATCTTGGCTTTCTGACCAAGCGATCAAACATTCACCAAAGTAAAAGTATTTTCAAACGTCACTGTAGAGGTTATAGCTAGAGCTGTAGGACACTGAGCAGTCTAAAGAAACTTACTGGCAAACTTGGACCTCAGTTAATTTAGATGCAAAATGATGTGATCCTTCATCTTCAATGACACTGTCAACAAAACATGGCCGGCCTTTACTTTCTAAGCTGCATTTAGCATTACGGCAGTGCCTCTGCTGAGTCAACAGCCTGCCAATATTTTTTCTTTTAATAAAGAGGAAAATATATATAAAAGCCCCAAAAATGATTTTGGACTGCAGGGAGGATGACATATTGGTAAGACGGTTGTGTCCCTTTATTCCCTTTTATTACTGTAGTAAATAATTCCGTCGAAGCTATCTAGGACCTGATTTATATGTGATGTGCAATCATTTTTCTATAGGTCGGGTCTTTGTGTTACACCAGAGACAAGTGTCAAAAACAAAGTTGCGAGTGCTGTAAATAAAAATCACAATGTGTCCCTCCACAGTGAACCCACGCCATGTGTCATGAAACTTATCTGCAACCCACATGTAAGCGAATTGTAAAACAACCACCTCTTGCTCTGTCACTCACCTGAGGCTCTTCTATTTCTGTGTGCTGCGGCAATAAAAGCCTCTCCCCTGACTTTCTGAAAGTGACTTTCAGTGCCTAACCATGTAGGCCATGATAATGTTGGCCATTTTCATAGGGGGGAGTGAGGGGTACTTGGCTTTTTCAATAAACCTCTGGTGATGTGTTTTGTAATGCATTGGTTATACTTCACAGTAAAAACCCATTCTGTTCCTTTGCCAGCCACTGCACTTCTCCCTAAATTGCCTTTTCTCCAACTGCCATTTGTTATGCTTTCCACTCCGCTGCGCAGATATCATTTATTTATTTTATGAAACAACAACCCCGTCAAAACAAAACAGCCTCGCCCCCCTGCACACCTACGGACTGACAGGTGGATGGATGGAAGGACGGGCCGACGGACAGACAGACGGATGCGCGAACAAATGGACGGATGATGGATGAGCGAGATTGTTATTGAGCTGGATAATAGGGATGAATGAATGGAGGAACAGGCAGACCGCTGGGAAGATGTAAGAAATTAACATCCAGTCAGTTTGCGCATAAGCCAAATACTTCATAGAAAGATGTGGAAGAGGGGAAAAATGGAGTGAGAAAAGAAGTAGTCCCAAGTTACTGATTCCCCATTATGTGAAACTCAATTTTCCCTCCTGCTTCTCTTTTATCTGGTGCCATTATGGAGACTGTGTTTGTCTGGTGGCAGGGAAATAGGCCTGCTTTGTTTAGACTAGTGTCAGCTATAATGAAAAAGCACCATCAACTCAGAATGGGGCCTCTGTGCAGTGTCTATCGCGACACTCAGCAGATAATAACTATTGATTGCTATCCAGAGACAAGGGGAAAAAAAGCGAAAGCGAAAAGGAAGATGGACAGGGAGAGTAGGGGTGGGGATTAGACATCTATCCCCCCCCCCCTACACCAATTATATCTTCGCAGTTAAGTGAAATTGCTATTACAAAGCAACCATGCAATAAAATAACTCGGATTTCAGAGGAAGCATCATACAGATAATCAGCCGCATTTTTATACAATTTTAATCCAAAATCTTCAGCAGGGAGCTCACTTCAATTTCCTCAGGCCTTCCATTTTGCCTGTGTTCCAACCTCTGCCCTGTATTTTAAGAGCTGTCAGGTTCCTGCTGAGGTGCACGCAGCTATCGTTAAAACTCCATTTAATATTTCATACCTGTGAGTAAAAAAGATCTGTAGTGTTTGCATCTCCTACTGCCCTTGACTTTGCAAATCCTCTCAGCAACACTGAGGCCCACATAAAAGGCTCATTGCAGTAGATAAAGGTGACACTCCAATAAGTCATTCACGTGCGTCAGAGGGAGACTTTCTGACACTGAAACTCACTGACCCTGACCTAAGGCAGTAAAGGCACAACCCTGGGTGCTGATTTTTCCATAATGAATGTTCTCAGCCATTGATTTTCCATTCCAACAACCCTCTGAGCCTCCATATTGATCCCAGCGGCTTTTATATGTAGATAAAAGGCGAATGTGTAAAGTGTTAAACGGGTATGACAGCTGGATCTCTGTCGGTCGCAGAATTTGCAAGCGGTTCACGTCAGTTCGACATCGCGCCTCTTTAAATCAACAGCAACTGTAATCAAGTCATTCTGTGCAATGGTTCAGCTAACTGCATGCAGTACACTCTCTGTGATTGATTAACTGGGTTTAAGAAAGTGACTTTCTCATCAGAATTTTCATTTTTCATTACAGTGTCTTCTGTTACCAAGAGTGTAGGTGCTTAACAGCGTATTACCTCAAACAGTCTCGGAAAAAAAACGTTTATTCCTTTCAATAAAGCTGTTTTGTTTAAGCTTGTTTTGCATTCGTAGATATGTGAGCTCAGCTACACCAAAAGCTTTAGGTGCCTCTGAGCATGCATCTGCATATGTTCAGCGCTATTTCGCCGGGCTTTAAATCCTGACACCAAATCCTGCAGATTACATTCAAGCAGCATGTGTGCAACCTGACATGTCCACTATGAAATGCACTGTGTGTGCCCCCCGTCTGCTTGAGATTCAAGTGAAATAGAAGCCAAAGGATCGAGGGATGCGGTGGCAGAGGAGAGAATTTGCATAATTACAGTTTCATTACATTAACATAAAGGACACAAAAGCATCTGTGGTGCATATTCTAAATTTAACCACTCTGATCTTTACTTAAATGTGCATTTCATCACAATCTTATTTGTATACAGTAACTGTGTTTTCATTGAAAGGATTTTGTACTATTTTTCTGCAGTGTGCTGCGACATAGAACTATTAATTATCTTAGAATTGACTGAAAAAAGAACAACAGAGGGTATATCGCTCTCAAACTTGGCTCTACAACTGTCTCAGTCTCCTACGTGTGGTCAGCTGCATTTCCTGATTTGATACACCCCCATTGCACCAGGCCATGCTTTGATCACTATCTGCAACAGACAGATCTGGCTAAATATCACCACCCTGGAGAAGAAAGATATATGAACTTCCTCAGAGCTCATCTCTTTAACCTGCTCTCATGATTCCTCTTGGTAATTCCAACAAAGGGAGGAAGACTTAGCCGGTACCCGTCTTATATTCCACTGGCACACACATATGTGTTTTAATGCCACCTCAGCCAATGACCAAGTGTCTGCAGAGATTTTATCCTAGAGCTATTGCTGCCACTACGGCTGAAACACTGGTCAAAATAATGCAGTGGAAAGGAGATAACCTTGTCCCACCTGGTCAGGGATGATCCTCTACCAGTTAAGATTACTATCAATCGACTTCTTTTCACTGACTCCAGTCAAGAAAGAAGAGAGTCAGGACCTCGTGGCTCAGTTCAGCAAATTGGTACTGCCCATATAGTGTGGCTCTGACAAGACATCCCTAATGTTGTCCAGTGAAATCATCCAGTCATGACTGACTTATGACAAAGAAACAGCAGGTTTTCCCAGTGTTTCCTTTTAATCAACAGTCATCTCACCAGACTAACACTAGTCTGACTCAGTGGATGTACTATGTGGGTATAAGCCTGTCACTGGCCATTCATTTCAGTCCACATGTTACCATTATCCAAATCCACTTTGCTACGGGAAACAACAATAACAACCTCCGGGCAGAAACACACACCACACTGAAAAATTCAACTTTTGCAGAGGATTTGCTCGTTTTTTGTGGGTTTTTTTGGTAGATTTTCCATTATAATGACAGTGCTCTTCTCTCTCTGTGCAAATGTTCCATCAAAACAATTCCACCTGTCACTGTGTTGAGGGAACAGCGAAACCACATGCTTCACTTAGCACTACCCAAGATGACTGTGATTGGTTTAAAGAAATACAAACAATCCAGAGCATATTTTACCCCATAGCAGAATTATAATGAGGTGCAGCCAGACCATTATGTTCTACAGAATGGGCTGACTAAATGAGATTAGGCTAACACTAACCAGCAGTCCAGACCCGCAGCTCCCTTTAATACGGCACCAAAAGGCTCCACTATCCCAACAGTGGGATTGTGTTTTAAAGAGACATAGAGCTCATACCTTCAACCAAAGGACACAGAATGTGCATTGAAATTAGAAGAAACCACCACAACTAGCACTTGACCCTCCATCAGAACCAGTGACCCTGCAAGAAGTGAGGGTTGAAATATTTAAAAGAACTCCACTCACTTTTGGTAACTGACCCTTTAACCTTAGGCTGAGTGGGGGTCTCTGAAGGCCCCACAACTCACACCAAACCAACATCAGGACAAAGAACACTCTAAAACGGTTATTTGGACTTTCTTGGACCCAGCATTTTCTTATTAAAGTCCTACTGGTGACCTACTAAAGATTGAAAACAACAACCTCCTTAATAATCAGTTACACAATTCTCTGTTCTTAAATCTTTTAGTTTTTATGTTAGCCTATGTAAGTGGTCCAATTAGAAATTGCATGATGCTTAAGTTTAATATACTGTGTTTAGTCTTGTTTTGAATGACTACCAGGAGACCACATCTGTAAATGAAAGGATACAGCACTTTGCTATTTCATTTTCATACAAACGACTATGATCCAGAAGCCTTCCTATGCAAAAAACACTTAAAAATACCATTTAAGTTGTGACCAGTACAAGAAAAGAGTTCCTCTACTGATGCAGTGTCCTTTTTGTGACCACAAAGAAGGCTCCACTCTGTCCATTAATGTTGCAACACACTTCAACAGTCCGACTCAACCGTCAATAAACCAATCAATTATTGGACACATCGCTTCATCATCACAACGGTCATGCAAGTAACTTCCTTCACTGATAACATGGCACGACTTTACAAAATCTCTTCTTTTGCACAATTGAATTTGCCCAAATTCCATATTTGCCTACCACCAAATCAGCAGCTGCTTTCAGGTGAGAATCCATTCATTTATTAATCTCCAAGCACAATATTTCACTGTAAAAATGTGCTTTCTGCTTTCCATCAGTAACACTTACCATCACAATTTTGCGATTTTGTTTTGTGTTGTAGACATGTCTTAGTGTATGTTACTCTTGTGTGGTAGTTAGTAGTTCTTGTCTTGTTATAACAATAAACATACATATATGTAAGTGCAGTGCTTTGACTGTTTGTTGTTCACATTTCAGTTCCTAAAATGTATAGATTCCAGCATTTTTGAAACTCTTCTTTACAGCGCATTAAGAAGAGCTTCACGTTCAGTGTTGTTATAGTAGTTTTATCCAGTCATGTTGCCTGCTGAATGCAAAGTTAGATTATGTAACAATTCTGTATAATCCATTTAAGCACATATTGTTCCTACAATTGTTTTCCTATTATTATTCCTTCCCACTGTTCGGCCACAATTTTCTTCACCCCACATGAACGGTAGGCGGTGGAGGAATGCTGCTGGTTGGTGGGTTTCTTATCACCAGCTACAAGTTGACTGAACACAATCAGCATCACATCGCTATCACCTAAGCAATTTCCCCTCGGGGATCAATAAAGTATTTCAGATTCGAATTCGGGTTAAATCACCGAATATCTGAGTGACAATTTCACACTCACTTTTAAAAAATTAGAATCCAGACACATTTCACGAAATAGATACTATTGCCATTACCAGTGTATAGTGTTAAAGTGTGACACATTATTATATATAATATGCTTTGATTGGGTTGCTGAAAAATTCCCATTAAATCTGAGGTAGAAAAAAAAGAAAATAAAGCATTGAAATGCATCAATAAACTGGATCTTGATTTCCAGTTTTCCATCCCACATTGGTACCACCAGTTGTAACAGCTGGTCCCAGCAGCTTACTCCTCAGTATCCTCCCTTCCAGGTGTTTGGCCCGAGGCCAAGGTCACACCGAGAGGCCACCTGTCCTTCTGCTGGGCTGCTGCAGGTCGTCAGGGTTCAGCAGGGGCAGAGCACTTGTTAAGAAGCCTCCTGTCAGAACCTGAAACCTTCACAGTTCGAAAATCAGCCAATCCTCCATTCCTGTCGGTGGAAATTAATTTCTGTTCTCCGTCTGTGAGAAGTGCTGTAACACAAAGAGGCAGACTGGTGCAGAAAAGCTGCTCAGCTGGTCATTTGTGACCATCTCCTTGAGAAAAAGTTTTTTGCTGAAATGGACAAAGACTGTCCTTTCAGTTAATGGAGCCACTTCCTGATTCAAACACCAGTGGCACTCATTAGTTTTAAGTTGGCCTCTTGTAGACACAACATAGAATTCAGACTGTCTATCCAGACATGAGATGGGAACCCAGCGGGAGCAGAGCTACTTGGCAAGAAGGAAAAGTGAAAGCAGCGAAGTTGCCACAGGATCAGAGCTTCCTGCAGCTAACGTGGTGCTCTTGTTCCATGTATAGTGTATTCCAACGCTCAGAGTACATCTGAGACCCCCACTTACTTATGGGGCTTCAAGTTAATTTAATACAGTGCGAAGCCGAGTCAGCAGCAGCACGGGCACACAGGGCATGTCAAATGAATTTGTTAATCTTGTTGCCAGAGGCATGTTGTACAATTGTGGCACATTCACAAATGAGGTGTGATTAGGTGCAATACATGATCATTAGGTGTGGTAGGGATTGGCAACAATCAGTGCTAATCAGATTACCTATTCTACGTGCCTTTAAAAGCAGCATTGTGTTTTGGCTAAGCTAATTTCTTTGTATGGAAGGTGCAAAATGACACGAGTATACAACAGCATTTCCTATATTGGCTTGCGATAAAAGTAACACTTTTACTCATTGTGTTTTTCTTGTCCTTAGAGATCCATAACTCTGTGCAACGAAAAAAAATTCAATCATATTAAGCAAAGAGCCAAACAGAGCCTGTGGCAGTCCACAGAAACAGGAGGGCATCCGCTAGATGAGGCCGCCTTCACAATTCACACTCTGCATGTCTTGGTGCATACTGACAGCTCTATGTTGGATGACAGCACACCACATGTTTTCACCAAATCTGATATCATGCTGATTCAATCAGAGATGCTTGAAGACATCTCTAAATATGGAGACACACACACAAACACACACGTGCTCAAGAGCTGTGTCTAGACACTAACCCATTTCTTTTTCCTCTTTCTTTGTCTAGCTTTTTCATCTTGTTTTTCTTTCTGATTATATGCTTTTTTTTGTCTAATACCCCTGTCTGCTGTTAAGAGATCGGAAAAAAATTTAAGTACTTGAGAATAAAGTTCACTTTAAACTGTTATACAATTTTATCAGGTAAATAGCCTATCCACTATCTGTTAACCTTTCAGTAGCAACTTTTCCTGCCCCTGGGGATCACGTGTATACTGTACGAGCCATGCTGATTCAGCAGTGTTCTGCATGCTGAGGTAATTGAGAATAACCCTGCAGAAATAGTTACATGCGTACACTATCTAAGTAAGCTACTGCGTATTATGCCCCGCAAGAAAGCTTATTAGAGATAAACACTGGAGATACTCATTCCTTGCAGCACTGTAAAGGTAAAGACAGCAAGAGAATCATATTTGTGTTATTGGAAGATAAAATGCAAAGCTGGTTGATGAAGTAAGAAATTCCAGGACTATTATGATTTTGTAAGGTGCAATTAAATCATGCTCTAGTTTTTGGATGGAGACAGACAGACGGACGCAATGTAGGAGAGAGAATAGGGGAGTGACGGACGGACGCAATGTAGGAGAGAGAATAGGGGAGTGACGGACGGACGGACAGACAGACAGACAGACAGACAGACAGACAGACAGACAGACAGACAGACAGACAGACAGACAGACAGACAGACAGACAGACAGACAGACAGACAGACAGACAGACAGACAGACAGACAGACAGACAGACAGACAGACAGATAGATAGATAGATAGATAGATAGATAGATAGATAGACAGATTATGGATGAGTGATGATGAATGAGTGAGTGGGGGTCAAACCGCCAACCTTGCA
>OMNN01008942.1:10426-30518 GCA_900302755.1 Chromis chromis
CTTGTATTAAAACCTCACTGTTTCTTAATTTTGCCAGTCACTTGCCCAAGACTTTGTCCTGTGCATGTTGACTCCTTGCTGCAAGTAAAACATTGCTTTGACTTGAGAGACGACTCTGTGTGATGATTTAGGAGCAGTTAGGACTCCACTGAAGAATTTTCCGAACAGCTACACAATTGCATGTTATAATATTGGAGTAATTCAGCTACACATGTTCCAGCCCAAAACCGATTCTGAAGAAAATAAATGATGTCAAAGGCCCCTGCAAGTTCACAGGATGGATTCCTTAAGTTTGTTACACATGAAACCCCGGAAGCCTGAATCTGTGCGTTTTTGACTGTCATCAGTACACTGCAGTTTCAAGGTGAAAATACTCAGCCAGTCAGCAATGGCTGCTTATTTCACTCTTGATGTCTCTTCCAGCATGTAAAAAACACCATAAAGACCTGTTAACAAGATAAAAAGCTTGGTTTTCTCTTCGGGGAGTCTTGAATCTAATGCCACAAATAGATTTTTAAAAATACTGTCCCCTGCCCAATCCTTTATTTCACGGCATGATACAAAACAATGACCACATCAGTCTCAGCCGTAAACTGTATAAAAGACAAAAGCAGCCTCCGGGTCTGAAAAGTGAAGCCAATGCAGAAATGCCTTAAATATGCATTCTTTCTAACAGCCAGCAGGGGGCGACTCCTCCAGTTGAAAAAACAAACCTGATTGTATAGAAGTCTATGGAAAAATGACCCTACTGCTCACTTGATTTATTACCCCAGTAAACATTTTTATATTGCATTTATGGCCGTAATCGATAGTTTCATGTCTTCTTTAATACAGTAAGATGTGCACTTCGTAAATTATTTTCCCATTTTGTATAAACTGAACGATAAAGCAGGGTAAAGAGCTCCTCTCCAGCTCCACCCTCTAAACCAAATATGGTCACTTCCGCCAAAAAATGCCAACCTCAAGACTTCAAAACAGTAGTCCACACACCAATGGGTGACATCATGGTGGCTACATACACTTCTTTATTAAAGCCTATGGTCACAGCAGGCTAACATGCACATGTGATGTTTATCCTCACATGCACTGTACTTAAGCATAGCTGTTGTATGCAAAGAGTACCATGTTACTGTCAAACAGCAGACATCTTAACACTGGAACTACATGTTGACATACTAGCATATTATCTAACATATCTAACAATATGTAATGTTGGCTAGTGGTACAAAATTTCTCCATTTTACTTCTAATAATTTTTTCTTGTTTAATTTTTCATTTGTAAGCAGTGTGTCGCAGTGCGTGCAGCTGTACATTAGACTTACTGTTGTTTGATGTGAGCGGACTCCAGAATATGACAGGGTATCTGGGAAACTTGCCACCAGCTTCGCCTCGTAAGCATCGTCGCCATTCCTGTTGTTCACTGTCACCCGCAGAGCTAAGTTCTTATTCTCATAACTCAGAAGAAACTCAGGGATGTTGTTCTTGCTGCAGAAACACAACCATCACCAGTAAATTTAGACTGACATGGTGACAAAAAACAGACTTAAGATATGTTGTTTTCATGTGATCCGAATGGCTTAATAAGCTGTTATAATGAATATAACGAGACTCAACCATTCAGTCTGCTTAATGCGGACTGAAAGGCAGCGTTGGGTGTTGATTCTCATTGGGTTTGGCAGTATAAGTAATTGTTCTACATTACACAATTTTATTCCTTTTTACCTTGCCTTTCAGCAATTTAAGATAACATTTTCACCTGTTGTTTAACGGAAGGTAAACATCCATGTTATTTTGCTTGTAGTATAAATTGTACTCCATCTTCAAGTTACTCTGACAAATATGATCTACTCCACATCCCTCTTTTATAAAGTTGACCTGCAACAACAACAAATAACAACAAAGACAAACAGTATGTTATTACCTTAATAAAAATGAGTTTTTGGGTATACTTATAAATACAGCCTATATGTTTACCTCAGAGACGACTTTGCTTGGCTGAGAGGAGTCTAAGATGGGCATCAGCTGAGGAAGGCCATTTTTTGTCTTGTGTCGTTTTGCACCAATAATTTCTGGAGACACCTCAATGGGAATACTGCGCAGCTTGTCCTTAATGTTGTCCTGTGCGAATCAGAAACAGCCAAGGAAGTCAGAGCACAATACCTGCTTCTAAATGGATGTAATTAAACCGTATACATGTATCTATTTCAATAAACAGAACATTATTAGTGATGAACATTGATACACTAAACTTTACTTGTCTTATTAAAGCTATTATATTTTCAAAAAAAGCTATCCTTTCCTGCAGGTTGTTTAAAAAATAAATTCTGCTATTTCTAGCAGCACTTGTATTACCTAAACTCTGTTAGCTTTGCATGTGTACATGCTTTTCATAGGACAGCGTTGAAATACCCAAGAAGTCTTTAAGACTATTTTAAAGCTATTAAAACTGAAAAACTGGAAAAAATATTCTGTAGGTTTGCAGAAATTGACTTGCATTTGTACAAATATCATCTGATAGATAAATAGATACTTTATTGTCTTTGCATATCGAGAAACAAAAAGCTCTACATACCAGCATAACTGAAATATATTGAAAAATACATAATAAATTGTCATAATTATATCATATATAGTCATAATGTTAGTTTGTGGAGACGGCTTGAGTGGATATCTCTTAGGTTGGTGTAGCTCGAGCACCAGATGGTACAGCACTATGTCAGGATGGTGGTAAAAGTGGTAAAAGTTCATCAACAGTTTTTGGAAGAGTTTGTTGCACCTCAGTATCCTCAGAAATAAAAGAGGCTCTGTTAGACCTTCTTTAACCAGATGTGAGGTATTCAGACTCCAGATCAGACTTCTAGCAACCTGAAACTGGCAACCTGCTCCACCTTTTCCCTCCTGGTACACAGTCCAGTTTGACGTGTCGTTGTTTTTTCTGAAGTCAATGTTATTTGTGTGTGTGTGTGTGTGTGTGTGTGTGTTGAGGTTTAGGTAGTTGTCCTTATACCATGCAGATAGTGTCTGGCCCTCATCACTGCATCTGCTGTTTAATCATTGTTGGATATCAGACTCACTATGACCGAGTTGTACGTGAATTTGATTAAGGCATTGGAGCTAAGGGTGGGAGTGCAGCCATGAGAGCAGAGGGAGTAGAAGAGTTGACTGAGGACGCAGCCTTGAGAGATGCCGATGTTGAGGATGGTGATGAAGGAGGAGTGATTTCCCAACCTCATTCACACCTCCTCATACATTCACATAATTTTATTCACAAGCTGACAAAATGTGCAGCTGACTGAATCTAAAGATTTATACAGTGCTGTAACTCTAAATCAAAAATAATTTTCTTAATGACATGAAAAGTTTCATACATGAGTCTGAATATATCCCTCAGTAAATCCAGGTGCTGGCTAAGATGTCCCTGATTGTTGCTTAATGTGAATGAGTGACTGTATGATTTACCTTAAGTCTGGCTTTTATAATGACGCACGATTCCTGGCTTTGGCCTCGCAGGTCTATGGTGCCATTGAACTGGTAGTCGGATTCAGTGCGGGATTTGTTCAGGAATACCACTCTGGAGGGCAGCCCTTGTTTCCTGCGAACTCCATCCGCCTCCACAAAATAGCCAATAGCTGCAGCATAGAAGTAAAATACATGTAAGAAAGAATGGCTAAACGTTCTTGTATGTGGAAAATAAATCTTTCTACTTACTTAGTCTTGGGCTATAAGATGCAGGGTTTGCTTTGTAGGCAAAGCATGCTTCTACAGTGAAGCTACAAAGAGAAAAGGACATTTTTAGCAAACAGAAAGTTTTGACTGTGAGGTCTGTTTAAATAATAATAATACTAGAACGCCTACCAAATGCTGTTACCACAGGTTTTAATCGTAAGGTCAATCTCCTGTGGAGATATTTTGACACTTCTCCTGATGGTAATGACTGGCCGTGCCCTGAAAGAAAGGTTGTTAAATGAAACTATGATAGATATCAGTAGGGTTTAAATGTACTCATAATGTGCAAAAGAACATTTACCTGTAAATTAAGGCTGTGTCCGACAGAGAGCCTACAGCGAGGTCGGGATAAGAGTTACCGTCCAGGTCCATGTTTCCTGCCAGAGAATATCCAAAGAATCGAATGTTGTGCTCTTTTCCTAAAAGGATCTACAATAAAGGAGAAAAATGTAACAAAGGATTAAAACATAAAAATAAAAAAACAAGCCCAGAAAGTTAATGGAAGAGCTCATTGTTAAAATGTTGTTTCTTTATATCAGTAGGTAAATTAAATAGAAGATCATTTGAAGATTTGGACTACTGTACATCCGTGTGTCTTTTTCTCTGAGCAAGACTAAGAGTATTATTATTTTAAAAAGGCTTCACGGATCAGCAAAGGCAAAAGCTTTTTAGCTCACCCCCTGTCCACAACAAGATCAACACAAATTATTGCCATGAACATATTAAGAGATTCTCACAGAGTTTAAACCTGCAATAGGTGATTTTTTTTTTTTTTTCTTGGCCTTTTATGCCTTTATTAGATAGGACTGTGGATAGAGTCGGAAACGGGAGAGAGTGGGGAAGGACATGCAGTAAATGCCCGAGGTCGGAATCAAACCTGGGACAGCCGCTGCGCCTTAGCACTTGGGTCACGCGACATAACCATTAGGCTATCGGGGCGCCCCACAATAGCTGATTTTTTTATGGCCACTGCAAAAATATACTGTGAACCCAACACTGGCCCATTTTGTACACTCTTTGTTTTTGATGCTGTTATCCACAATTTCTGTGAGGCTGCAGATCTGCAGCATGAATGGTATAAGGAATAAAATCTGCTATGAAGTTTATCTTGACTTTATCCTCACTTTTTGTTTTTTGTTTATTGGTGATGTGTTGTTTCCAATCAGTGGTGCTGCCACTACAGTGTGTTTCATTCCTCCTTTTTATACTATCTCCAGTCCTCATGAACTCAAACATTCAGGTGCTTCAGCTGTGACGTCAGTTAAGTCTGTGAGGGTTTAGTGCTGAGGCCTCAGGGTGGAGATCAGGATTGAGCCACTGACATAACAATTTAAAAGGATACACCAGAGATTTAGTATTGCACTTCCATCTGTCACATCAATCTGACTTTATGGCCCAATGTTGAAACACAGACTTTTTGCCTCTTAAGCTAAAGCTGGGATAACTTCTGTACACTTGGCAAATACAAGTCTAACATTTACTCTCCTTTTAGCTCTGTTTTTGGTTTATATCAACTCCTTGGGGTAAACATCTCTTTCTTTAGCTGCAAAATGCTCCACTATGTTCACCAGCCAGCTGCAAACTTTGTCTGGGCTCTGAGCAAGGTAATCTACAGAGAGTTTTTGGAGCTTTATCGCCTTCTACTGCAGTCTCCTATCTCTAGCCTAAAAGTGAGCTGATAAGAGCAGTGAGACTAAACCAAAACATTAACACTGCTAAACAAAGAGTTAAAACTTGCTATAAAGTCTTTGGAGAGTCACTACAGCCAACATTTTCTCATATATATATCTCATATATTTTTTTTTGCTATTGTGAAGCACTTTGTGACTGCTGTCTGTGAAAAACGCTATAAAAATAAATTTTACTTACTTACTTATATACAAGTAGTCATGGGAGCCAATGTTATTATAAAGATAATGATTATAGCTGCTTTAAACAAAAGTCCATAAAACCAACCTGTGCAGGACTGGTTTTGATTCCTTGTGCAGAGCCATGATAAATGTAGACTTTTCCTGCACCGGCATCATCATGTGGAGCTCCAATGGCAATATCTGTGTGAGGGAAAGTAAAGATGAGACTGCAACTGATACGGAAAACATAAATGAGGTACAAAATGTCAGTTACATTACCTTCATATGAGTCTTGATTGATGTCTCCAGCGTTTTCCACTGCCAGTCCAAACATCGAGTGTTTGGTCCCGTTCAGACGGACAGGAGTGACTCTTTCCCATCTCCCTGCCTTGTTGATGTAGACGTAAACAGCTCCTCCAACGTCCCTGTCCTTCATGTAGAACTGAGGGGCTCCGACAACTATGTCTTCCCATCTAGATCATAGACAGGAAGTAAATATTTATCAGTATCAGGTACAAAGAAAAGCCACTGAAAGTCAAACACTGAACTTACAGTACATCAAAAACAGACAGATGTTACAAAACCTTTTTCTCAGTATGACTGACTCCTACGTACACTAAGGCACAATGAAAGGCAGTGGGAAAGGCTACCTACCCGTCACCATTCAAATCAACTACAGCCACGTCGTATCCAAAGGAGGATGCCAGTCCCGGCCCATGCAGAGTGTGCTCCACCAAGAGTCTGTTGGATGCTTGATTCTCTTTCTTCAGCAGGACCACAGCTCCACTGTGATTGGCTCTTGGTGCTCCAGCCACCACTGTCAGGCCACGACTCCTGGTGATGCGATGTCCCGAATCGAGGGAGAATCCTAAGGTGTGAGAGATATTTCTTTTTTACCCCCTCTTCTTCCTGTTCTGAGATCAATGCTACTGTAACTCCCATTGTTGTAAACAGTCTAGACGACTGAATGTCTCCACAGCCATTTGTTTTAATCCACTAATAACTTTCAGTAGCTCACTATAACACCTGCAGAAATTCGTCCCATCTCAGTGCAATTACCCTGATCAACCAGTAGGAGACGCTGCTGCTGCAACTACAACATGATGTTTCACTGCAGAAAGGTTTCATTGAAATGATCATCATCAACAACATGGCCTGTTTCTTTTAATATGTCTTTCTAAGAAAAAGACAAGACAGCTCTTCTCTCTTCTTATCAAGGGGAAGAGCCTTCCCTCAAGCTTCCTCATTTTTTGGGTATGCGTGACATGTTTGTCTGATTATAGCATGATTCTTGATCTTGTGCATGTAACTTTGCTTTTTGAATGAGTCCTGCTAAAATGAAATCCAAACTTGCTCAGAGTAAAATTCTTTCTTTGTAGTCCACAAATAAATCAGATTCAAACATGTCGACTTGTCATAGCAGGAAAAGAAGAGGTGGAACCTAGTGCAGAACCAACGGGGCACAAGTAGCACCTAAAATATCTATATGTCTTGTGTGTAGACAACTAGAGCTGCAGCAATTAATCAATTAGTTGTCAACTATGAAATTAATTGCCAACTATTTTGAATTAATTAATTGAATAATTGGTTTCACTATTGTTTTAGATAAATAGCCAATATTCTCTGAGTTCAGGTTCTTAAATTGAATATTTTCTTGTTTTTTTACTCTTCATGAAACTGAGTATCTTAGGACTGTGAACAAAGCAAGACATTTGAAGAAATCATCTTTTCATCATTTTCTGACATTTTATAGACTAAACAATTAATCAGTTATCCAAGAGCAAAATCCACATATTAACCCCTTAAACCCCTGAACCCCCAAACCCAACTGTGGGTTTGAAAGGCATTTTGTTTGTTGCCAAATTTTTTTTATAATTTATCAGAGCCAGAAACTGTAACAACAGAAAGAATTGTTGGATTTTCAACTTTCCAAGAGTCCTTGAACAAATCGTGTCTGACGTGCGGTTCCATCAGGAAACTCAACCAAATTTAAGCTTAAAATCATGACATTTAATCAAAATCACTTTACTGTACACAGAGCCAGACCTACACAATGTGGCGCCCTTGGCAAGCATTTTATATGGCGCCCCCTTCATCTGCAATTTACATACGCTTCCTGATTTTGTGGCGCCCCCTGGAGGTTACAGCGCCCTTAGCATTTGCCTATATTTCCTAATGGGCCAGCCAGCTCTGACTGTACACGTCTGATTAAAAAACTTATTTAAAAAATCTATGCTGTATCCAAATTCTATAAAAATATCTTTTAAATCTGTGCTCCTCAGCACAACCGTGAAGCCTTTAGTAACTCAGCTGTGATCAGCAGTCAAGTAAATTGACAAAAACTATGACACTTTTTAGGTGAACTGGGCTGAACTGCAGGCTGTGTTTACATAGAGCAGATAGGAAACTAATACAAAAACAAAATAAGAATAGTAGTAGTAGTAAAAAAGTAGTAAAATATCTATACTGTAAAGAGCTACCATTTTCCTCAGTACTGGTAACACCTGTGGACACTTGGAAAAATGTTGTACAATTTTTCCATTTTTGTAAAAAAAAAAAATTAAACTTTAGTTTTTTTCTTTTTCATGATTTATGGCATTACAGTTGTGTCATACTGCACAGAAGACATTTCTGAGTTCTACTTCTATCCATGGTTGTGCATAACCTCATAATGCAGTGAAAAATGAGCCCACAGCGAGTAAAAATGTGAGTAAAAAATGGCCAGAAACTGCCTGGGGTTTAGAAAGTTAATCAACAATGAGGATTATTGTTAGTTGCAGACCTACAGACAACTCACCGAGGTAGCTGTTGGCAGGTACTGGCACCAGCTCGGGGTTCGAGGATTGCTCATCCCCAACTTCATACGGACCGTCATCATACACTTCCATCTCCAGCAAAGTTTCATTCTTTTGCTCCACGCGAACAATCCCTAGAAAGACAATAGAGAGTTGGTGTAATTGACAAAAGTGTATTTTTGGATTCAGGATATTTAACTGCGTGTACAGAACTCAATTCTACCAATAAACACAGTAAGAGCACTGCGTACTTATGGTTAGTTAGATACAATTAGATGCTGACCTTTCCAGTTGTAAGCTCCTGGTGCTCCAAACACCACGTAATGGTAGTCTTTGGTGAAAGTGGCAGCCAGACCCTGCTGGCATGATCCAAACCTCTCATGGCCTCTCGCTCTGCCTTGACAGAAGTTCCAGTTACCTCCATCCTCATCCGAAGATGGGTTAATGGTCAGGTCCTGACTCAGGACGTAGCAGCGCCCGGTGATGTCATGAGACTCCTGAGGCGTGTTAACAAACAGGCGCCTCTGATAGCGGTGAGCACATGTCTGAAATATCAAAAATGCATCTGTTTGAGTTCATACCTTTATCAGAATGGGACCAGGACAAGAGGACACTGGGAACAATGGTTCAGGGACTTAGTTGGACTCACCACAATCTTTCCTCCAGGTCCCTGGCTCTGCACAGTCACCCCCATCCACTGATTCTCTTTATTCTCATTAAGTATGTCCTCTGCAAATTTAGCAAGACAATGATATATAACACTCTGTCTTGATCTTTACAAAGAGGAAATATGAAAATACACTTAAACAGTCCACTTCCAAGCTTTGGTGCTTACAAAACATCAGAATTGCGTCATTTGATTTCATGTCATCAGGGGTTTCTGCTCAACCATCTCTGTACGTCTTGTTTTGTATTATTGTAACATGCAACTACACATGGTCCAGATAATAATCACTAGCTGACTTCTGCATTAGCAATTTTTACATTAACGTGTGCTCAAAGGTGGGATCTCGGCTTCAATTTTGTTTCATACTACAACTCACCCCTAATCAGTAATTGTTTGATCCACTTGTCAAATATTGCAGATTTTGAATCAATGGCATGATAAGAAAAAACTATTAAAATTTCAGGCTTTTATCTTTAATAGTTTCTGACAGATTGTTACCCAAACATAGCTTTAAATTTCAGTGCTCTAAAAATGTGCAGAAAGTGTGTAGACGAGGATTTTTTATTTTTTTAAATGTTACCTCGGTAAGCATTTAATATATACAGAGCTAAAATTTCACAAATATCTTAATAAATATCCATATTTTATGCTATAAAATGTTCAGGCTAATCAGAGATGGTCGAGCAGATATTGTTCTAAAAATCTGATGACTTTAGATGGAATGACCCAAATAAAAATGTCATCTCTTTTGTAGTTAGATTTCTCACCTTCACTGTCAAATTCAATGCGCTCACAGTCATTGGACGTTGTGATCTCACATTTATAAAGGCCTCCAGTGATGTTGGCTGTTTGCTTTCCTAAAGCTCTGGCTCTTGGGGCACCGATCAACAGCCTGAAGGAAAATACCACAAAAACATACATTTTCAGGATTACGTAAAAAGCTTTAAAATCAGCCCTTTATGGCATAACCATCTTTTATTCTAACTAGCTCTACAGATTAAGTGAACTATCCTCTGCATTTGTTAGAATACCTTTCAACAAGCTCCAGAGTAGCATCTTGTTAAATTTGACATATGTATGCAAAAACAGTGGCAGAGACAGCGATGGCAAAAAATAGAAAGAATTTGTGTTTTCTCGTCTAGACAGTAAGCAAAATGTCTTCTGCAAAACTGATACTGTGGTGACTATTGCAAAATAATTGTCTTCTTCTTTTTCTCTGATGGTTTAAGTAAAAAATAAAAACCCAGAAAAAAGCCCATAACTATTTGTCTTATTAAATTACACTGTAGCTGCACTGCAAGTATCTAGTAATGTAAAGTCACAGTGGCAACAGCTACGACAGTTTGCAAAGACTAAGAACAATAGTAGCATCCTGGTGGCCTCGTGGCTCAGACACATACCATATACCCATAACATCCCTGGTTCATTTCCGCCCAGGAGCCTTTGTTGCAAGTCATACCTCTCTGTCTCTCTCTCACTACATTTCCTGCCTGAATTTTGTCAAGTAAAATCTGTGGAATAAATATGAAGAGAAAACTGTGTGTTTGTTATAACAGAAAAGGAGACCCAGTGCTTCAACCTGCAGTACATATGAGACAGAAATTATCTACTGTCTGATTCAACACAGTAAAAAATCCTGAAACCAGAATAGAATTTTTCAAAAATAAAACATGAGCCAATATCAACATCTGGCTAACAAGACTGAGGTGTCCCTAATCAAACAGCATGTACTAATCTTCATAGTTTATTGTCTCAGCACTTAGCATACACAAATGTCAACATACTTTACCATTTTATACAATCAGGAAATGATAGAAGTGATTTTAATTGTCAATCAAACTGCAGCTTTTGAATGCAACTGCCAGTTAAACTTAAAATAACTTTTCCTAAGATTAAATACTTCTCTTTTTGGAGATGTTTCAAGTGTATGCTAATAGCACACTCAAAAACTGTCCATAATAAGAGTGCATGAAGAATGATTAGCGGCTTATAATATAATGCTAACAGGTTTAGCAGGTGTACGGGTACAATGTACACCAAAGCACTAAACACAAAACACAGCTATGGCTGATGGGAATGTCACCAATTTTGTAGATAGTCAAAGTTACAACACTTCATCCAGAGGAAAACACAAGTCTCTATAATAAATGTCCATCCAAGGAGTTGTTGAGGAATTTCACTTTCACTCAAACTCATAGTGGTAGTACAGGAACCAAAATCATTTGGATATATCAATCAGGACTCGTGAATATTTGTACTAAATTTCACCGCAATCCATCCAGCAGTAGCTCAGATATTTAAGTCCGAACTAATAAGTTACCATCATCACCAAAATCTGTCATTTGAAAACCTTAAAATCTGAATAATCACCTTGAGATACATGATACAGACTCGTCCTGACTATAAAAGGCCTTCTGGTGCTACTCAATAACAGCAAATATTACATAAGAAACAAAGCTATTCATATATATGTCTTTTTTGCATGCTTATTGCATATTGCACGTATTGCACAGGATTGATGATTTAACAGCGTCAGCCAGTCAAACAGTCTCTCAAGGAGCAATTATATTTTGTTAAAAGACAGAAAATAGAGAACTGCCGTATGTGACAGTAGACCATTGTTCTAACATTCTGCCGAGGGCAAAGTAGCACTGAAGCAGACAATCTTATGTGAAGTGTGTTCAATATTGTGGTTGTTTTGCCCATGTGCAGCCCATTGACCACAGCTTCCCTTACAATAGCCACATTCTCGCAGTAGCTATTAACAAGCATGAAGAGTCGCTGTGTTTCGTGGCTCACTCGTATCAGCATCCAGTGTGATGACATTATCAGCAACACTCATACACTGATCAAAGAGGATCGTCAGATTTCCTTTTACACATTAAGTTTAGGATTGCGCATGCTGGACAGAAAAAAAATAAAGCAGCCTCAAAAGTTCACACTGATACCATTCTGAAGTGCTGTTGCAGTTGCACAGTGAAGTGCATGAACAGAAAGTGTGAAAGATCATTTAATTTATCTGTTTTCCCAAAACTCTCGACATAATTGTAATACCTTTTGTGCTGAAAATTTAATTTAAAGCAGTAACAGAAAGGACAAGGTTCTAACAACATGAAATTTGTATCATTCATTTCAAAAGGAAACATTGCTATACAATGTCATCCAAATAAAAGAGAAATGCATATGAAGCAAAAGTGTGCTACACTTTATTTCCTACTCTCAGGAAATACACCTGGGCCAACAGACTTCTAACTTTCAGAATTATGCTTTGAGTCTAACACCTCTGAAATGCGGTGGCAGCTTAAACATTGCACACACTGTCAAACCTGTAACAAGATGCAAAAGAAAACCACAAGGTATCTGGGCCATATTTCCTATCAGTGACAGCACAGCAACACACAATACAGTGGCTGCCACACAGTTATGAAATGTGTTGTTTAATGCTGAGCATCCGGAGACTTGAGACTGACTGAAGACTTCACTTGGACTTTAAAAACATCTCTGTAAACTTCTACTGCAGGATGTGGGTCATTAAGGGCTGATTAGAATTAAAACAATAGTTTCCCCAATAAAAACTGCTCACTTAAGCAACATAAGCTTGAATAATAAAATCTTAATTCAGCCTGTTTTTCACACAGTAGTATAATTACAAAAACTATTAGAGTCTTTTTTTGTGTATATGAATAACTGCTAATAAGAAGCTACACTACCATGTGTGAGTTGACCAGCAAACTCACAATGTAGGAATTTCTTCAAAGGAGGGAGAGGAAATCCTCTCCACCCTTTTCTTCTCTCTGTGACTCTGCAGTTCCTTCTGTAACCCACCTATTGATCTGTGGAGCTGCCATGTGCCTCCTCATTTGCTAAACAAGGACTCTCCTGAGGAGGCTTCATGTAAGAAACTGTAAGCCGTCTCCTCAAACAAACCCCAGTGAGATGCAAATACAAACAGGAGGCTTTACAGTTAGCTTCAGTTTCACATTTTAGCTTCTGGGCTACAGTAAAGGGTAACAGGGTGATTCACAGAAAGCAATGACTGCAGAGTTTAACCAACACAGTAAATAGGATTTCTTAAGAGTTTGTCATTTGTGGATCCAGCATTTCAAATGTCAAGTTGACATATATTTAAAAAAAAAAAAAAAACAGAGCATTTTTGGGTTAAAGATTGTGTTTCAAATATAACAAACTATGAAAAAGTAATAATACTAAAATGTTTTACTGTTTTCTGATACAAGAAATGGATCAATCAGTTAAAGAAAAACAGCAGATCAAGCAATAATGAGAATAAATTTTGGATGCAGCCACCCTAAAAGTCAAGAAAGTTTCATTCTTTTGCTCCACTCGAACAATCCCTAGAAAGACAATAGTCTGTCACACAGACAGAGATTGTGTTATCTTCAATTGACCAAGAGCATTCATCAACCATTTATTGAAAGATTTGTCCAAGAAGCCCTTTAAAGGCTGGACATCTCCTGTATGTATTAAGAAATATTCCGATATAAAGTATACGCTACCTTAATGTCTTTCTGTCTCTCTGTTAGTTTCGTTCTTTGTCAGGAAAAGCAAAAACCACATAGCACAAACCACATGCAGGAAATCACCACATTTTTGAAGACCTTGTAACACAGGTAACGAAAAATACCCAAACTTAAGAGCAGAACCACTCAACGCTGTGACAGCTGTAGAATTTAGCAAGTAACTGAGGATTAACATTAACATTTACATGCAACACGTCAGTCTAGCAGACACATGCACTAGTTTTTCTACTTGAAAATAGGCAAAATTTTAGTGTTTCATCAGACTTTCTGCAGTAGGAATTAATGCAAAGTTTGCTTGCAGTGTGACAAAACAATTATAAAGTGGGGAAAGACATACTCAAAAATACATCAAAGTGTGCTGAAAGGAATGAAACCAAAAACTTTATGGTTCTGCTTCTGCACAGCCCTCTCCATAAATCAGGACTGACACACTGGCTGACTTTAGCTCATCATGGATGTGTTAGTATTGACATATGAGAAACTGCAGTGCAAAAATGCCAAATATGTCTGACATAGAGAGCGAAAGTTTATTCTTGACCATGAAAACTGTAGTTTGGCCAAAAAATAAGTATTTTTGGGCTACTCTGGGAAAAGTGTAGGCATGCATGTCAAATGTAAAATGTCCCACTAAGGACATATCATAATACGGAATTACACACTGTGAGTAATCCTTAAAAAATGTCATTTGTCACTGTCTTACTGCTGGATTTTTCAAACTTGCATATACCCAGTATGTGTCAGTCTACAGCGTGAAACCGCATCCCATCATGCACATTGTCTTTCACTGCAGTGTAAATGGGAATGCATGGTGACTGGTGTGGGTTTACACAGTGATCTCACTGGTCTCTGTTAACAGATGTGCTCCAGCGCTCTCACAGCTGTGCACTCGAAGCAAGAAGAACTCACAGGAACTGCTGCAGCTGTTCTAACTGTTTCAGTTTGCACGTTGCCCACTGATTGGTGCTGACCTGTGATTGGCTGGAAGCACATCACAGAAAGAACCATGAATATTCAGCATGAGTTCAAATCAACTTCGAGTAAAGAAGAACGTTTAAAGAAAGTTTCATGCACCTGTTTAAATGCGTTTATTAACCCTTTTCTTCAGACGCCAGTGGGAAGTTTAACTGGAACCACTGATGATTCACTGATGCGTTTAATCTATCAGGTTACATGTGCACAGATGGCCGTCCATGTCCAGTCAAATGCTCTTTTTCTCTGGTTTCATTGAGAAGATGTTAAATCCACATCATTAACCCCGCACATTATTCATGGAAGAGGCATCCAGTCACCTCTTTGCAAGATGCCGCATTATATTCAGTCTTGTTGCTTCACCAGATAACACCAAGTTGTGCTTACAAAGAAACCATTAGAGGAACAGCATGGATAGAGTTGCAGAAATGGCTATAATAAAACAACACTTCAGTCAACAGGACAGTGGAAACTATTTGTGGTTTTAGCTCTGAAACACAGAAGTAAGAGTGTTGCATTTGACTTGAAAGAAACGTGACATATCGACTCACATCTATATCTCACCTCCAACCGCTTGTTCAAGAATGAAGCGTGCAAAGACCAACGTTTCTCTCTTCGCATTCGATTTATAATAATCAGATTAATGTGGCAAGCAGAGTTTTGCAGCTGCCAGTAATCATCATCAAACACATGTTCATACAAGAACAAGAGCAACAGATGCAGATTGTGTGACACATCGCTGACTTGTGGTTTCAGTGTCCGTCATTTCTTCAAGTCAGACGAGGCTGTTCATTACCTACGTCTGTGTGCTCTACTGAGCTTCCACTTGACTTGTCTGGCTGATTATCTCAGGGTCACATGAGGATTTAGAGCTAAGATCATGGCTGAGGAGAGCGAGCTGCTCTTTACTCCACACTTTCCTCTATTACAACAACAAGAATTGCTGTGCATGACTCAACCAAGATATGAAGGCTAAGCAATGTGGGGTAATTATAAACAAGACAGCTACTAATTACTGACTTTAGTACCTATATATCTCAGTGATTAATAAATTGATTGTTAGTAGTAAATGAACAGAAACAGAAACTTTGCTGCTACTTTGATAAATAAATTAATTGTTTAAGTTATATTTTAACCCTCTGAACCCAAAGCTTGGTGTTCTTTTGCTCCTGTCACATTTTTAAACAAAAGTGAATTTTCATTTTACAAAAATTTAAAAAACCCTTTAATCAGGAGGGAAAGGGAAAACCCCTTTAACCACCATGTACAACATTTTTCCAAGTGCCCACAGGTGTTACCAATACTAAAAAACAGCAACTGTACATACTATAGGTATTTCACTACTTACATTTTAAATTTGTTTCCATACTTGTCTACAATCTACTTTGTGTAAAGACAGACTGCAGTTCAGCCAAAAAGTGCCTGAATTTCTGTCACATATTTCTGACTGTCACGGCTAAGTCACTGCAGCTTCACAGCTGTTCTGAGGAGCACCGAATTTTTCGTTTTTTACAGAATCTGGTTACTGCAAACACTTGGTGAGTTTTTTTTTTGTTTTTTTTAATCAAACACATAGAATCACATTCTGAATTTCCCTTTGGGGATTAATAAAGTTTATTCTATTCTATTCTATTCTAGAATAAACTGATTGACCGTTGGAAAGTTCTAAATCTGATCATTTCTTTCTGTTTTTACAGTTTGGCTCTGATAAATGGTGTAATTTTGGCATTTCTTAAAAAGATAACATGGCTTTCGAACCCAACAGCAGGCTCTGGGGCTGAGAGAGTTCGGCAAAAAGGCCATAATCTCTCATATTTTGATCATTTATATATCCTGGCCAATCAAATTATTATTATTCAATAATAAAACATTCATTAGTTGTAGCTACAATTGTAAGGTTGAGACATTAGTCACACAAAACTCATGCTTTAAAACCGCAAACCACTTCAAAACCCAAAATACTCATGTTAGTATCATATATATATATATAGTAATTGGGCCGTAAGTCACATGCAGTGGTTTTGTTTTATGTTCTCACAAACCAACCTTTGCACATGTTGGCAGAATTTGGTGTAAAACTGGGGCAGCTTTCTCATAGAGCAGCATGTAAGGGAGGCAAATCTGCACCCTCCTCTTACTTTTACTGGCTGAAAACAAACTATCAAGCCTGTGTCACATTTCAAGCCTCTATTTGCCCAACAAATATGACATCAGTTTCATGACTTTTCACTCTTGTCGAGTCTGGCACATGTGAAAGTGCCTCTTTTTAGTTTGCAGGGCTCTTTGTGCCCAAAGGAATCCTTGTACAACAACAAAAAAGCTTTGCATTGCCAGTAAGTTCACTACACCATGACCTGCTTTAAGGCAATAGTCAAAACAGCAGTTAGATAAAATTCCACAAGTTAAGTCTAATCAATGTCATCTTTGGGAAACCTCTTTCAGTCTTGTTATCAGGGCTTCTCATCCCTCCCCTCTGTTTCTCAACATGCTCCTGCAGGGTCCTCGGCCTGCCAACACAGTGCCTCTTACACAAAGCCTCGCCCTCTTTGCAGGCTTAGATATGCCACTCCCTCTCCTCAACTTATCCCTGTTACACTTTGTGTGACAAGAGGATCAGACTCACTACACTGATGTCTACTCTGCCCCCTCAGGGCTGCCCAAACCAGACAATTTCCTGTAGTGTACGTATCATAGCACTGCCAGACATTCTTTAGATGCTGCATTGAAGAAATACTTTCAAATGTGACTGCTGTTTATTTTCATCTTTGCACTAATCAGTACTTCTCTGACATGGCGTGTTTTTGTACATGTGAATATGTGTTCATGAATCAAACTTCATCAGTAGAAAGAATTAATGTAGAATGGAGATGCACCTGCTAAGATAACTTTTTAAGGTTTTTACAGAACAACCCCCTGCTAGGAGGAAATTGGTTATATTAACAGGCAAAACTGATACTGAAAAATCATCTTTGAGAAGTTTCAAATGCAAGATTAACTACCTATCTATGACTACAACTGTATTCCTTTTTTTTCCAATCCACTATAGGTACAATGTTATTCTAAAAGGAGAAAAGTTGCAGATTCTGACATTTGCAAAGCTTTCCCTCCATCATTACATCTCTCCTCTCAGTGCTCCCTTTTGACCCTACAGGCACATTTGCATGACACTTCTAACCATTGTTTTTGCACTTGTTGTCCTTTGGCTGCTTCCCATTTCATATTCAAAGCATCCCTGCATGGGGGAAAGTCGAAATCTATTGAAAATTAGAACAAAAAACATCTGATAAGAAACACTAAGGGCTCTGGGAGACAGTTACAGTAGCTTTCATGAATAGGTTTCTCCAGGATAAGACGGATTTATGCAGACAAAAATTAAACTAAGGAGGGGGAAAAGTTCTGATTGTGTCTGCTGCTTCTCAATCTTTTTTCAGCACATCCAGGCCAATTTGAATTTGCAATAACTTCCTGAATAGCCCCCACAGAGAGATGTGAACCTGTCTCCTCAGGTGTTCTGACAGCAGATCAGTAGAGATGAAAGGCTCACTCACATCATTTTATCCGGGTTGATCTGTCGGTGCATGGCGAGAGAGAATCCGAACAGACTCCCCGGCTCTCCGTGTTTCCTGATGACATGACCGGTGTCCAGGTTGAAGGCGAGCACCAAAGTTGGCTCCAGGAAATAAAAACTAAATAAAAGTGCAGCAAAAACAGCAGCAGAGAGTCCCCCCGGCAGCAGCATGGCAGCGCAGGTCCAGATGTGTCCAACAGTCCCAAAGTTCAGAGCCGCAGGTCCCGCAGCTCCTCTCTGCTCAGTCAATTGATGACTGAAGGCTGCAGCTGCTTGTTTAACCAGCGGCTCCCTGCAGCTGCACCACAGCGCCCCCTCCGGCCAATAGGGAGAACTGCAGGAGGGGATTGCCTCATGAGGAAGGGACAACCTGCATTTTTGGACCACATGTATAAGACATAATTACATGTAGATGTCTTCTGAGAGATTTGATAAACAAGATTTTGCTCATATAAAATAAATTGTCTCAACATGTGTTATGATTGTGATATATATTCTTAATATAGCTTTCCACTTGGCCCACACATCACCACTTTGTTTCACATCATTCATCGTTAGTGAAATATATTTTCTGGCAGGTGACAGGTGAGATCTTCAATTCCATTTTGTTGGCTCACAACGAAAAGAGGCACGTTTTTGCCTTTGCAAAGCCAGAAAGGATGCTTTGAAATCTGTGTATTGCATCCTGGAGCTCTTCTTTCAATCAAATGTTCCTCCTCCATTTGCATTTTTAAGAAAAATATTAAGACATATGTGTTTTCATTGGCTTTTGGTTGCACATATTGGTTGTAATATTTGAGTATTCAATTTTTTTCTGTTTGTTTGCTTATTGTGCATTTTATACTTATTTTATCCCATTTTACAAATTGACATTATGACTTTATCCTCTTACTTTTTGCACATATTTTGGTTGCTGACTGTCTTATAACATGTCCAGCACTTCGGTCAGCTCAGGTAGTTTTAAGATGTGCTACATAAATAAGCTTGATTTGATTTGAACACATAAACACATATGTTTATTCTGTAATTAAGAAAGAGCTATGATTTGTCACACGTCAGCTCCCGGTTGTATGTTTTGAGATAGACAGCAGACAAATGGAGAAGCCAGGAGCACATTAATGAAGTTTGTTTTGCTATTTTAGTTGGGTGGATGCACACAAACAGCAAGTGTGTGCGTCAGCTGGACAAATAAACCTCAGAAATTCAGACAGACAAGGAGACAAGCTGCTGTAGGTCAATAAACGGCTGTGCTTTGTTTTAAATGCTTAGAATATCAGGATTTCTAGAAAAAAGCCTCAAGTGATAAAAACAGAAAAACAATTTAATCAGTGACAAGATAATCTGGTATGGGGTTGATCATTCTCCGAAGAAAATTGGAATAAAATATTTATGTGTGCCATCATTAATAACACCTGCTGAGCACCGTGCTCATGAATAAATAATCACTACAGAGGAGAATCTGATTTCATTTCAAAATCATATCTTTCCACTTCTAGTGATGCTCATGATTTAACTCTAACTGAAAAATCACAGAGGACTAGGTCAGGAAACATTACGATCCTCCAGGTTTAAGGAATTCTCTCACAAACAGCTGAACAGACTAATCCCTGAAAAACTGGCATCTAAGGAGTCTGGAGTTTCCACCCACGAGCAGGAGTGATACGGGCCATTGTGTGTCATCTTCCCAAACCTGCCAGCAACATAAAACAGCTTCATTGTGCTGCCCGCTCACTTCTCTCAGTGTATCTGCTGGTGTTTGATGGTGGTGTGAAGTTTGAACCAGACTAGGCCACAATCACACAGCAGAACGCGACACAATGTGGGCATTGTTGAAGTTAGAAAGAGCAGTGTATGTCAGTGTGTTTCTGTATGTATGTGTGAGTGTGTGTGTGTGTGTGTGTGTGTGTGTGTGTGTGTGTGTGTGTGTGTGTGTGTGTGTGGTATGTGCACATACTAGTGCACAAGTATGTTTATAGGAC
>OMNN01008946.1:1387-12294 GCA_900302755.1 Chromis chromis
CAAAACCAGCCACAGGTGTTTGTATAGGTTGAGCTTAGGTGACTGTTCGGCTGCCACTGTAGCACTAAATTATTCATTTTCATACAAAAAAGCAAAATGACTCATTTATTTTAGGTTCATATTATTTTTGACAAACTATATCTTATTTTATAATGCAGCACAGTACTAAACTGAAACAAAGGTGTCCATATTAAAGAGCAAAAAACAGAAACTCCAATCAATGAAAGTGCAATAAGGATACAAGCACAGACTCCTTTCCTCCTTATTGTGTAGTTGTTGTGACTTTGGTAATAGCATGTAGTCTCAATCAGTAGTGTTTCAATCACTAAGCAAAAACAGAACTATATGTGAATGAGAATAACTAATTGGGGATTCAGCTGTATTTAAATTATATGTGAGCACAGGGAGCAGGAGAGAAACCAACAGATGTAAAGTGCCTCTGCCTCTGTGACTGATGTGTGTTTTCTCTGGAGGTGCACATGCATTGTTATAGTGCTGTGGTGGTACGGCATCACAACTTTGCACAGATCACAAACCACCTTTGGTTCAGTGATAATTTGATGTACTCCCATGCTTTTATAGCCAACTAATAACTTTTTGGACACTTTTACATGGAACTGAGTCGGACTTTGATGCCACTAAGATTATCTAAAATTGTAGCCCCGGGTGCATTCAACCAACGACTGGAGCAAAAAACTACAGACATCATGAACAGGAATTACATAGTGATGCAAATGAAACAGATTACAAACATTTCAATGAACTGAAGTCTGTTAGAAAAAAGTTGAAAGCCACATTGACGATATTGTTTCCATAAAGCTGACTGACGGTAGCAGCCTAAGCAACAGCATCGGTTTTTCCTTTAAATTGTGACCTGTCTCTACCCCCAGTGACCTCAAAACAGACCTAAGAATTGTGTTTCACCGCTTTTTTGGCAGCAGTGTCCCAATATGAATGCTGATCAAAGTGAATCACACAAGGTCGTGTATAAAACATCCATTTACTAGCAGAAACACATTGGTAATCAATAGAGGAACCTGCTCTGTCATGTCACGTTGGTGTCATGCACATCATTTTTGTTTATGCAATAACTTCAGTTAGAACCCATACACACTGGACCAAACAACCTTTCTCCAGCCCAGTGCTAATGCTTCTTAGTACCTGACCGCAAATGTAATCATGCAAATCATGGCATACAAACACAATATTTTAAATGAGTAATTATAGCAAGCAAAAGAAGCAAAGTATTCAAACTGACCTGTCCTTCTCCAACACTGTGTGTGTCAATGATGGTAACCACGCCGGGGTTGTGGGGGCTTCTGCGGCTTGCACTGTGAGGTGTGCCCTCCTCATCTGGGGTGCCTGCTGGTAGGGTGCCTGCCAGCTGTGTAACAACTTTACCCACCATTGTTAGGCCCGTTTTTAAAGTCTGGAAAAAGAAAAAAATATATAATTGTGTAGCTGATGTTACATATTTATATGTCATATATTGTGCATCTATGTGACATACTATATCTTGTAGTTCACTTGGTTTGAAGCCTTTGCAGGCCATAAAGATCAGAGGAGCTGCAAAGTGCATCGGTACATGGACAATACCATGTCTGTCTGTGTGTGTGTCTGTGCAACATGTTCACTTGATGCCCGCTGATAACTTGTAGTGCTGATGACTTGTAGCACTGTAGCCACAGGAGACACCATGTGTGTGCATGAGGCTCCTCTGTGTCCGCTTAAGGCCCAGCCAGGGTGTCTGGCTCAAACACACCTCTGTGGCTCGATTGAGGGAAATGGATAGTGCTGCTTAAGTGGAGTCTATCTCACCTACTACACTGTCTTAGCCTAATGGAGTCCAATGCCTGTGACTGTGTGTCTGTGTGTGTAAGCGCCAAAGGGGCCCCGGAGAGCCTAATCAGGCATTCAGACTAGGCGGCCCTGTCAATACAGCGTGGCGCCTCGCATTTGTTGGGTCTGAGGATCACCCACTGTCTCTCTTTGCCACTTGGCCAGGCACACTAGCAGTGTCTGCTGCCTGTGTGCATTTGTGTGTATGTGTGTGCAAGAAGAGCCATCAATTATTAAGTGAGGCGTTTGGCTCCTAATTGATCAACACTAATGTGTTTTCTAATCACTGCAGTTGTGGAGTTCTTAGTGGTAGTCCAAACAGGGGCTATTGATCTGCCGGTGGGGAGGGGGGTTCTGGATCCAGATCATGTCTGACAAAAACACATACACACTTAGGCAGACATACACACAGCTACGGCCTGATGTCGCCATCTAAACAAATTACAGCCTAATTTATGTGAAAGGTCTTTCTCAGCCATACACCCAGGAGTGACAGGCAACAGCACTGATGTGATACACACATTTACTGTAAGAGAGAAAATGTGAAGCAGGGTCCAACTGGTCGGAGTCATTGCACTCTCTCTTTTATCTTTCTTATAAACAAAAGCCATTACACTTTAATGCTACCCCCCTCCGCCCATGACCCCCCTTTTTTTGTTTCCATGTCTCTGGACGTCAGCAGTAAGAGCCAGCGTGTCGCGCCACAAGCCAGAAGGAGATACCTTGTCATCCATATTGAGATATATGGTCCTAAATGAGGAGAGGGCAGGCAAGCAGACTGCCTGTCTGCATATCAATACCCCCTGCCATTGTCCAGCCTTTACTATGCTGCAGCGTGCTTTATGTATGCCATCATTAGCCTGCTAATGACACTTCTTTCACACTAGCTGTTAGATACACTTGCTCTTTATAAATCAATTAGCCCGTCCTCCGGGACCAAATGGAGAAACAGACAAGAACCAAAAGAGAAGCTATCTACTCAGCATGTGTTGGCAAGTGGCTAAATCAGACCAAGAATGGATTTCACTTGGTATCAAAGGGGGCTGTTGGCTGTTCGTGAGCCACCTTAGAGTCACTCCCCTGTGGAGATGAGTGAAACAAGACCAATGAAGAGAAACAGATTACAGTGGGAACAAACAGATAGGCAGGTTGATGAAGTGTCTCATAAGCTCAGCCCCAGTCAGCCAGGCGGGCCAGGTGGATCCAATGTCAGCACATTTACAGATGGTGTAGGCAGAGCTGGAAAAGCTGCCTTATGTGCTGTTTTATCAGAGCAAAAGCTTAAGACAGACGGAAGGACTTTGCGAGTGGTTACAGCAACAACATGAAAACTCGCTTTAAAAATTTCAAATTTAAGACAGACTAGCTTAAATGCTCATTCATCCTCTGTGTGGTGAGGGAACATAGCAGTAAAAGTTTGTGCTTTCACCATATTAAACGTTGTGTTGCATTCAATCGCAATATGTTTCCTAAAAATGTTATCGCATTGGCATCCTTGGTAGAGAAGAGAACTCTATGTAAGCTTCCAAAGAAAGTCAGGGTATGGCAATAGCCTACATGATTTGCCCCAAACTGATAATCTGGTTTGTAATGTGTATACTATGTATACTTTGTTCAGTTTGTTTTATTAAAAACAGGAATGCAAAAAGGTAAGTGATAATAAAAAAAAAAGGTGAGGACATTGCCTGGATAGGGAAAACTTGTCAGAACAAAGGGGGTCCAGAGGCATGCTCCCCCTGGACAAAATGTTGTCTGTAGTTGTCTGATTGTAATGCCCCGTTCCAACTACACTTGAATCCTGTTTCCACCTGCTTCACTTCCAATCCCTAATGCTCTCCTAATTATTTATTTCTGAAAATAACACTAGAGGATAGACAAAACATTTTAATGTCTAACCTTGTTTAAACTATCCCATTTGTGGCCAGATTTCAAGGCCATATAAATGAATATTTGCTCTTATAAATTGCAGATATTTTAAGGTCAGAACGATTTTACAGCAAACTTTTAACCCTCTGAACCCCAAAACCCACTGGCAGCCAGAAAGTGTAAGAACTTTTTCCAACTCTTTAATGACCCTTGAACTGTGTGACTTAATATTTCACCAAGAACACTTTTTTCTACATGTCTCATCTCTAAATTATCCACAAATAAAACGTTTGTACCAGATCCTGTAAAAAAGTAGCAAGTATGCACACCCACAGACCACTCCACGTCAGCCCAGTGTCGGATTAGACATACCTTAGGCATGATTACAAAACCAAGGAACTTGTCTGTGTTGTCTGTCACCAAATGCAACATATCAGGAGTTGGCATTTTCACATTGCTTTACCATCTCTTTGTAAAAAATGTGGGCTTCACCGTTAGCTAGCTTGCTACACTTGGTACATTGAACAACAGACAACTGTTAGGCCTTTATTTAACATTATTGATGATAATTATTATTAACAGTCATTTTGGAGCGCATCTTACCTCCCATTCTATTTTTTCCCACACCAACATTTCACCAAAGCTGCCATACTTTGCTTCTGAATCAAACACTCCAACACTAATTCGTTGATAAGAAGTGAGACTGTTAAGGTAAAAATAGGGTAAGAGCCAATCAGAGAGGGTCCACAGAGAAGGTAAAGCCCAACCCAAGTGTATCTGTAGATTTGCTATTGAAATCCCCCAGTAACTTACAACATGGGACAAAACTGTGGATGACATTGTTCTAATATAAATAATAAGAGATGCATTGGACATCAACATCTGAACGCATCTATTACCGAGCTTCAGTAGTGTTAAAATGTTCCTTTACATGTCGATCAGTTATGTGTGTCTACCACAAGCTGTAGTCATCCAAGAATTATCCAGTTCCCCTCAGCTCCTGTAAACACAGATGAGTGGACATCCAGGGCTACAGAGCTGGCTAACTGTGGACAACTTGACTAAAGAGTGAGCCATGACTGAGTACAAACATTATCTGTTCTAAACTAAATGTGAAAACCTAAAGTTGCATGTCTGGCTTGAATGTTCACCTTAAGTTAATTATAAAGACACTGTTTATATCTTAAAAGGACATTTTATCATAGAATTTAAAAAAATATGCTGGTTAGAATCTTTTGTAATAACAATGGAGCATTTTAGATGTTTATATTAGTGATTTTAAGGTATGTTTCAGTGCCAGACCTTTTACAGCAACAATTATGGCTAATAAGCCATCATCTCCATTTCTTTTGTGTTCCCTATTGCAGACATGCCGAGCTGAAGATTTGCATGAAACCATGAATTTTCTCTACCACCCCCCCAAAACAGTTAGGAGAAACATCTGGAGGATGCAACCTAGCTGCTGTCACCTCAGATTTTAAACTAAAGATGAGAAGCACACGATGCTCAGTATTTTTATGCAGATCTGATTTTTCTATTGTCAAAAAAATAGCCATTTTAGAAAAAAAAACAAAAAAAAAACCTGTCAATGGAATGACACACATGTCCAACGTACTCATGGAGTGCAAAAAGCCTACATAAGAAAGACAATAAGCAATATATAAGAAAAACATTTCAATGTGTGTACATGTTGTCACTTACTTTGGCAGCATTGATCACTGTGGCCGTATAAGACTGTGCATTGTCACCACAAGCTCCCCCGCGAGACTGGTGACATCTGATCAACTGCAAAAAACACAGATTTATAGATGAATACAAAACGTATAGTGGGAGTCTGGTGGAGATACTGTACATAAAGAGACCTTTCTGGGGAAATGAACTGAGATTCAGACATTAAAGAGGCTCCCCTCTTCACTCTTTGGAGGAAATTGGTTTTGCATTCAGACAGGTTGCACAAGCAGACAGCCACAGCACTGATTTCATTTCAAATACAATATCACTTGAATAGATCTCTCTCAGTATTACTCTTACTGTTCAACAAAATAGATTTTGTCATTTCTGGAAATCCTTAGACAGCCACACAAACAGTGGCCCCATCTGTCAATTACACATTAAAAGTATGTCAGAATGCGCCATGGAGCATTCTGGTTTTTGTAAATACTTAACAATCCCATTAAACAGAAACCTCTCGTGCATCTGTTGATTTTCAAAATGTTATCATCTCTAGTGGACTCTTTTAGGAATGAGTTGTTTATCCAGACAGATTAAAAAGGCAGAAAATAGATAAAATGCATTTTTTGGATGGTAAATATGTCGCTTCTCTGATAAGGCACTTCTGCTCTGGATGAATGTGTGTGTATGTGTAGACTACCTTGTTCTCAGCGTAGGCAAGCCAGCGGCTTCCCAGAGATATTGGATTGAGGCTGGGGCCGGGGCAGGGATAGCAGCCTGAAAAGACACAAAGACGGTCACAATAAAAGGGGAAGCAATGACGATAAAACACAAAAGGGAACAGAAATTCATACACATTTTGGTAAATAACCACATGATCCAAAGTTTGCCATAAAACAGGAACACACAGCCTCCTCTCTGGAGAGTGTCTGGAACTATCTTAAACCATTAATGTGTTTGTGGGGAGTCTCTTCTTTGGGAAGATAAATGGGAGTCTAATGAGGATGACGTGTCTGTATGTGTATGTGAGCATATTATGACCTAATGGAGACTGTGGTACCAAATAAATTGAGGATGGCTCCTCTGCTGATTGACCAACACAATAATCTCTGTGGGCACACACACACACGAACACGCAGGCACCCGTTTACACACAAACATGACCAGTGCGATGTCAGCAGATATAAAAATAGTAACCAATAATCCTAAATCACAAACTCCTGCAGCAGATAAATGTCTTGAACATTATAAGAACGTATTTTTCTCTTCCCACTCGAACAGATGTGGAGGTAAACAAGAACGTAGAGCAAACTGCTTTGACTTACACCAAAACTGAAAGAGGCGTCTGTCACTAGCGCTGCAAAACAGAATCAACCAAAACCAGGCCAACATGTGCTTGTAGACAGACAGGAGGGATGATTGATTTTGTCATAAATATCTTTAAATGCAAGCAGATACGCACAGTGACAGTCTTCTGTTTCCAGTATGTGTAAACACACAGGCAGCAAAATGTTGATCCAATAATGATCGCACCCGCTGTGCTCTAGAACACAGGCGTTTGTCTCACACACACATACAAACACACTTAGCTAATGTAAGTGCGCGGAGGTGTGGGGGAAATGGCTCGCTGACAATAATTTAGTGCTCAGGGAGCAGATGAGGTGGAGGCAGACAGTAATTTAGTGTGCTGTGTTGGGGAAGGGGCTGATGTGAAGGGAGGGTGTGGGGGTTGAGGTAAGCCACAAGGGCTGCTGGTAACGCCAGAGAAGCCTTTTGTGCCTCTCCAAGGCCGAGGGGAGAGCAGGCAGTGAGATAACATGTGTTTGACATCCTGGGTGGAGAGCCAGGGGCTGAGGGGGGGAGCGGAAATAGACATGATGAGCAGAATCAAAGGAGCACAAAGCAAGGTTTAGGCTTTGGGAGGCCGAACCCTGAAAGACCTTTGTGGCTATGGCTGATCCTTATTATTGAAAATTCCTCGTCTGAAATTTCCATTTTTCAGATGTACCAAATGTTTCTTAAAACCTTACAAAGTGTTATCAGAGAATCTAAAGAAATAAATACGATGCAAAAACAAAATGTCACCTGCTGCTATTTCTTCAAACATTTCTTCAAAACAAGTGTTGCTGCTAAATGAGTCATATTGTTATAATCTACAGTTCCTAGTTCACCAAAATCCTTTCTTCCAGTAAATATGCACTTGATGGCCAACATAAAAAAACAGCCAGCCACAGCGCACACAGTTAATGCAAAAAAAAAAAATCTAATAGTATACATAATAGATATGCATCCAATAATAATACACAGATTTAAACAGAGTGGTGACTACAAAACACAGATCTGTCAAAGCAAACATGATCAGCAGGCATGAAAGAATTCTCAGTATGACTTGCTCACAGTCCCGCAGCCAAAAGCGTAGAAGCAAAACTGAACTGTGTGCACGAACATCGGTTACTGGCTAAGGTCAGTAACATTGGATAGGCTGGTGCACTGTCTCGACATTACACTTAACGTTTTTGGTAATGGCCGTTTTAGTCCCCTTTTATGATTCAGATTTTTTTTTAAAACAACCTGAAATCAAATTAGGTGAGATGCTGGGAGTTCTCAAATCATCCATCTCCAAATATAAGGCCAAAGAAAAAGGTTGCATTAGCTTTCCTATCCAACAAGCCCTGGGGCCAGACAGGGAAACTGCTTTGCTCGAGCACGGTTTTCTTAGAAATCATAAGTGCCGTGGATATGTGTGAAATGATTGAAAGCACTTATTCTGGGATAAAAATGTTTAAAAACCTTAACTTGTTCAGAAGATCATAGACTGTTATACAGTGAAATGAAGTAGAAAAAGTGGCATGTGGTGGTACAGAGTTCTGTTCAAAGTGACTCCATTCAGGAAAAACCTACAGTTTCAAAAAAGGGAGAGTGTAATAAGATTTGAATCCCAAAACAACAATTTATAGTACTGGTGTTATACAATACAGAAGAGTGTGACTATTAGGGCTGCAACGATTAGTCGACTAGTCACGATTATGTCGACTATTAAAATCGTCGACAACTAATTCAATAGTCGACGCGTCGTTTGTTTTGTTTGTTTAATCTTTGTTTTTTTCTCAAAACTGCTTCAGCACCTTCCACTGCCGCGTCTGCCTTTCTGTCCTTGACACACATGCGCAGTAGTGGTAATAGGGGTCAGCCGTCATGTCACTGGAAGTTATACCAGACGGGCTCTGGTATCCTGGCGGCAATGGAGTTCAAAAGTGTGGGAGCATTTTAAGAAAACAAGAGAGAAAAGTGTGCAATGCAATATCTGCAAGACAGAACTTGCCTTTTACGGCAGCACAACTGCGATGCACAAGCACCTGGAAAGGAGCTAACTGGCTAGTTAGCTGCTAATATTAGCGTAAACAGAGAGCTAACTTACTACTTACTCATACAGCTGTAAACGTTAACATTAGCGATGATGATTTGATTCATTAGCCACCCTTAGCACACCTATTTCATGTGTTTTCTGTAACGTTACAACAGTGATGTGTTTGAATCATCTTAACTGTTTTTATGTTTAGTTAGCATATACCTTAAACACTTCAAGCTGAAAACTAATGATGGTTATATAAGAGCAGCTTCATGCTGGTGCTATAAGCTGCATGTTTTACATTCAATTTACGTATGATCCGATTAGTCGACTAATTGAAAAAATTATCGGTGATTAGTCGACTATCAAAATAATCGTTTGTGGCAGCCCTAGTGACTATAGAAGGTGCTGTTGCACAAGCGTTGAATGAAGGTCACAAATTATTCTAGTGTTGTGACATAATCCTTTGTTCAATATTGCACAGCCCTTCTACAAAATGCAGCAATGCTCTCATGCACCTTTTACAAGCTCTGATCACACTTCTCAGGCTTTATTAATGACCCACATCATAACTGTGGCATCCTACACATGATGCTCAGTGCTTTATGTGGAGCAATTGTTGTTGGCTCGACTAATAAAGCCCCAGATAGAAGGCTTCTTTTTTAGTAAAGTATAAGTCAATTAAAGACTGCCTCACATTATGTTGAAGCTCAGAGCTCTAAAAGTTACCTTCATGGTGACATTTTATTAGAGAGGACATATATGTGAATGTTTTTATAGTTTAAAATGAGCACAAGGAGTGGACAAAACAAAAAGGCTAGATTAGTAGAGTCGTAGGAGGAATCATAATTAGTCAGATTCAAAGAAATAAGCACAACAATTACTGCTACTATTAGAGAACCATCTGCCAGACTATCGTTTTCCAAAAAACAGAAGGTACCAAACCATGACAATAGATAGACCAAAGCTGGAAAAGTCATAAAACCAAAAGAAAAGACAGAAAGTGTGTTGCTGGTGGCCAGTGAATCCCAGCTTGGATGCAAAGCAAGAACATAAACATGGAACGAACACTAAGTGCTCATAAAAACATGACATGTCCACCGTATCCCTGAAGAAGAAGCGGACATACAGTGGTAGAATGGCTCCTCTCTGTACATCACAGCACCCTTTGTTTACTGCTTTTATGGGCCAAACAGACCAAACAACGTTATGAAGAGGAGGCCCCTGCATTCAGAAACGATTAATAACTATTGAGCATGTTTGGTTTCCTGTTGCCCAGACGCTGATAGGGAAGGCAGGCAGACAACGAGGAGACACATTAAAGCCAGTCAGTAAGGTCAGTTTACTCCAGTCAATGACTTAAGTCGACAGCAATGGCCTTGTAATACAGTCTGGCCTTTCTTTCACAGCCTCGCTGAGCAGACATGGCAGGTACAGCCAAGAGCCTGCAAGAGCTTTGCTGTAAACAGTTTTCCTGTGCTGAGCTTCAAATGGAGGGCCTCACATCATGCTTTGATACAAGCAGCTTAGTCACAATGCAAAATCTGGGACCACTGCTCAACAGCAGGTTTAGAGGCTGCTTGCTTTATAAGCAATGATCTGCTTTGTGTTTAAGTTGTATGATGCCGGCGTGACACAATCATTGATCATGTTTGGATAGGTTAATGTTAAAAACTACATTTAGAAAACTTATTGACTGACACTGCTTGTGCTGCTGCATACAGTACAGAACAGGTTTAGTCAAACATTTCCTAAATACATATTTTTACGTTAGCAATGAAATAGTAACACGTGATAACAATCTATATAAACCATACTTCTTTCTGATGGGAATAGCAACCAATAACTGACAGCTGTTAAAATGTTCCTTCTGTTTGCCAGACTAGGTAGCAGGTTGAAAAATTTAACAAGCAATAAAAACCCAGAAGGCTTTATGCATACATTATTTAAACTTGTTTTAGTCCTCCAAAATGAAACTTAAAACATATCAAGTTGGATTTATTCAATATGTATTATTTTGAGTGTGATACACCACTGGCCATCTTAGTGGTCACTCTGCCTCAACGCTTTAAAATGCACTTCATGGCAAAAACCACTGGTAAGTAAAAATGTAACAGCCAGTTACTTACAACAGGAAAATTATTTTCATATTCCAATATTTCTGAACATTTTTCTGAAGTTT
>OMNN01008953.1:1277-13395 GCA_900302755.1 Chromis chromis
TGTTTGCCATCACAGACAAGCAGTTGTAGCCTTTTTTATACCTCTTTTATCACCACCTGTCGTGCTATAAATACATTTATTTTATATATTTAACCTTATTTCTTGTTTTTAATGAAATACAAGTGGATTTTGTTATGTTACGTTTTATAGATGTATATAATAGAATTTTCAATGTTTAGGTGGCAGAAGTAGGATGTTCCAGCCATTTATCCATTACTTTCTTCTCAGCTAAATTTACTTACAGAACTATTATTTAGGAATTTTCTTTCAAATATTTTGAAAAATTCCCCGGCAGTGCATGGCGGAGATGCTCCACATTGTTATAAATCATACACAAATGTGGAATTGTGTAAAAATAAAGACAGTGACAACAATAAAGTGAGGCATCCCTACCTCACACTCTCTTGTCTAAAATAAATATAAGGCAAAATGTCTGGATATAAAAAACTAAAATGTGGGTTGTAGCTATTTTCATGAAGTCAGATTTTATTTTCCGTATCTCGTTTGGAGTTAAAATTCATGTCACGCTGTGTTGTTTGTCTGTTATGAAAGGATGTCAAGAAGGGTCTCCAAGTCTCATAGAATTTCTTATCAAAGTGACTCACTGAAAAGCGTAGTATCTCCTATTTAAGGCAGGTCATTATATCTGCAAGCCAGTGACTCAGCGTGGGCAGAGCAGCATCCGTCCATGAGTCAGTCACCTTCTGAGAGCGAGGTGAAGGCAACATGAGGCGCTGGTGTCAAACGAGGATCATCTCCATCAGTGATGCCAAACAGAGCTACCAGTTTCTGTTCCAAAATGTTAAATAGATGTTTGTAAGAGCACAATCACTTATATCGTATTCAGTATTTGGTCTATAAACAGCTTATCCATTACTTTTTTTGTTTGCTGAAAGTAGTTGTCACTCTGACTCAAAACACATGATGTTCAAGTAGCTGAATTAAGATGTTAAGGTAGGTTTGTTGTTGCGTTGGTGTCTGTTTGCGTACGCAGAGTGAAGGATTATAGGAATTAAACCAACACAGAAGCTACAGATATACGCTTTCATGCAATTCTCTAACAAGCCGACAGCACATCACCCCTCAGCAACACTTTGTGTAAGTCAAACATTAAATGGGTTCTTTCAGTTTAATGAAGAACCCACAATGTTTTGCAAAGTTCTATCAATGTTTTCTTTCAGTTCAGTCCATCTGGAAAATATTTTTTGAATATTCCTTTGAGAACGTTCCTCCTTTGTCATCTTAGACAATAATCTGTGTTCTTGACACCATCTTCTGAATGTTAAAACATTCTATTAACTAAATATTGGAAATGAAAGTATTCTTAAAAGGTTCTTTGAACATTTGATTAAAATGTTTCCTTGCAAAAAATAGTAGAACTTGACAGTAATGTTAGCTAATGTTGTGGGAACGTTCCCTGCTAGCTGGGAATGGAGGTATTTATTATTTATTACTGCTAATACAGCTGCACTCACTCCAAACCCCACTATGAATTCTAGTTTTTATTTTTTCCCATCAAGTGGCAGCAGACCTCTGTAGCAGGTAGACAGCAGCTACACCTGGTTGGCAATAATTGCCAACCTAATGCTAATGCTAACTTTATTAGCATTAGCATTAGTATTTCAGCACCATGGACAGCACCCAGCGACTACACCCATGAAGCTTCCCTGAATAGAAAATCTACCTCATGTTATTATAAACTGGGGCATTTTTTCCTTGTTTTTTGAGAGGAGGGCAGGTTAAAAAATATTGCTTACATGGATTTGAATGTATTTTCCACAAGGATGGGATTTGAAGGTTCAGTGAAACATTCATCCATGATGCAGAACCGAGTTCTTACCCCCAGTGTAGCATCGCGTCTCGACTGCACGAGTTAAACATTTCAACTTGACAGACTTGCTTGACTTGACGAGGGACTTTCCTGGAGCAACAGGACGGCATTTTAACTCTTATTCCTCGTTTCATTTCCCCCCGTAATGTCTCAAATTGCTGAGTGTGTCAGTTCTTCGTGCTTCGCCAAAGATTTTCTGACGGAGCTGTGTGGGAATCAAGAGCTCGGCACAGGTGACATCAGAAGAGCAGTCTTTCGGCAGGGTGGGACAGACAATAAGGACGCCGCTGCTTTCTGCACTTTGTAGTGATTTCTCACAGTCCCTTTTCCCCCCCTGACTGTCGCAGAGTTGGAACGTTGCACTGTGTCACACCCACACAGCAGCAGAGCTTGTTATCTTTTCGCTCACAGTCTTCTGCTATTCCTGTTGCCCCTGCCAGTGTTTTTGTGCACAGGGGTTGCACACACACACATGCACACGCACACACATGTATGGCAACGCATGTGTTTGTGTGCTTTCTGAAGGGGGGTAAATAACACAAGGATGAGCAGGAGTAAGAGGGATGAGTCTAAGCGCAGTAGTCACAAAACATCTCTGTTGACTGGAGAAAGGAAGGATGTGGGGTGCAGAGGTAAAAGCTGCCAAACTCCAAAAAAAAGGCAATTATTTTCAGAAATGTAGCTGTCGTTTTGTGACTTTTACCCACAAACCATCATTAAAAATGGGAGTTTTCCACGTTCTAATACTGAATGTGTGCAAATGGATATAATTAGATGCTGTGTGGGATTTTCTGCATGCTTCGAGCTTTTGAGTGTCACAAGAATCTACAACACTCATTCATTCATTCTTTCACGTCAAAAGAGCTTCAATCAGGCAGCCTTGAATTTACAAAGAATGACTTTTCTTCTCTTTTACTCCCTCTTCATTCAAGGAGAAGTCGGTCATTACTCTCTGTTTGTTAACATCCCATAAGGCCGTAGTAGGGAGTAACTAGCTCACACAGGTCCAGGTCCTGCTGCTTGTGGATGACTCATAGGACAGTGCTTCCCGATGGGGGGCTCCATCTTCTCCTCCTCACTCCTACTGTACTCTTCTTCCCTCTCCCGCTGTCTCGCCTCCTCGCTCTGTTCAGCTCTCCCTCCTCTGCGCTCCCTCTAATCTCCTTTACGCCACATTACAGCCCCTCCTCCTCCCATCTCTCTCCACCTGCCAGCTTTCCCTGCCTTTCAATGCTCCCATTCTCATCTTTAAAGTCACCATCCTCCCCCAATATATATTCTCTCCTCTCTCCAGCCACACAGATTAGACCGGCTCCAGGCCCCTGTAAGAAGGTAATCTAAGGGTTGCATAGTAAATGCATGCAGTGGGAACAGCAGCAAATAGAGCAGTCATCAGTGAAGGGAATTACTATGCGAGCGCTACGTGAAGCCACCACCTACTTTCATTTATTTGAAATCTCAAAAGCCTTTTACGGTGTGACAGGCCGGTCAAGTCGAGCATTGTGTGCACTTTTCAGGTTGATCCTAAATGGCACATGTCAACCAGGGAACAACTCTCCCTGCTGAAATGGCTCATGGCTGCTGGCGGTACTCAGAGATGTAACGACCTTTTGATTTGCATGAGATGGAGCCTTTAAATTAGCCTTTCCTTACCTAAAAAGATCCAAATAGCAAAATTAGGGTCTCATGTGCCGCTGAAAATGTGATCAATTCTACAGGTTTTGCTGAGTTAAATGACTAAATTCACCGATCAGGGATAACGTTATGACCACCTGCCTAATATTCTGTTGGTCCCCCTTATGTGCTCAAAAATGCTCTGAACCATTGGGCATGGACTAGAGGACCTCTCAGGGTGTCCTATGTGGTCTGGCACTAGAACGCTGGCAGCGGATCCTTTGGGTACTCTGGCTTGTGCAGTGGGGCCTCTGTCAATCAAACTTGTTCCACTGCATCCTGTTGATGCTTGATCAGAATGGGGTCTAGGAAGTTTGGAGGTCAAATCGACATCTTAGGCCACTGTGATGTTCCTCAAGATGTTCCTGATTGTTTGATGTTTTTGCCATGTGGTGGGGTGCATTTTCCTGCGGGGGTAGGCCAGCGACATTTGGGATTTCTGGGAGTATGTTTATTTGGGTGTCTAAGTCTCATCAACACAGATGCCAGAATCCAAGGTTTTCCAGCAGAACACCACATAGTACCAATATGATCAGTGTTATCAATGGTATTTTATTTTTTTGTGCAAAAGTTTGGTTTAATTCATAAATCATCAAAATTGATGCCGATTGATTTAATTAATCAACAACTAGTTTTTGAAACAGTTTAGACAGCAGTCTGTGTGTGCAAGCAATTAAAACTGTATAGACACTCAATTTATTAGTTTCTGACTTGTTTTTTTTTTTTTTTTACCTTCTCAGTATTCCTGTTTCATGCTACTGCACAGAATCAAGTAAAATTACCAAAATATCCCTGACAGTTTCAATTTTGTGTTGTTTTTGGCCATAATGTAAATGAATTTTTATGGGGAACTGCCTGTTCCAGCTTGCAGCAAAATAAGTAAATAAGGCTCCCTCTGCCATATGTAATGATATTCAGTACATCCCCCATGAGAAGCCAGCACCCCCGTACTGTGGATACTCAGCTCTTCTCTATTTTCTATTTGCTGATATCATTAATAAACGTGGTCAGTGTGTTAACTAGTGGTTTTTTTTTTTACTTTTATCCCTTCAAGGCATTTGATAATTATCTCAGGGTTACTGCAAACTAAATATTTCCTCTGTGTCCTTTAGTTTAAAGTGAGCAGGTCAATGAAATATGGAACTATTGTGTTTCCTTTCTGTGAATTTGACCTAATAATTAATGCAATTCATCACAATTATTTTCCAAGGGGACGCCAAATCTCCAGCACATTATCTCATATGGTCGGTGATGGGAAACCACCCACTGCTCCACTCGTGCTCCATTACTGTGCACTGAAAACTCACTTGTTCCTATAATACAATTCCTTATTGGAAGCCTAATGGTGATTTATAGCCAATACGAGGGGCGGCCAGTGAGTTGTGGTAGTGGTGAGTGGGTTTGTGCTGCTGTATTTCCCCCAAGGTGAGGGTAGTTCATTTTGAACAGCAGCAAGACGTTCAACATACAGTACAGTTAGTGAAAGAAGCATCCGTCCTGCTAACTCCAACTGAAAAGAAATAGCTGTATGTTTTCATCTGACCTGACCTAAGCTCTACAAATTGATGGTTGCTGTTCCCCCCTCCACCACCACCACACATGAGGCTGCTCAGAAGCTGGAGGCTGTTTTAATTGGGTGACACGCCATGAAGACATCTGGTTATGGGTGGTTTCCAGGTCAATACTCAAACTGCGGTCCACCCTGATGTCTGATTAGACAAGGAAAAGTTTCTGCACTCCTCCCTCCTCACCTTGTTGAGCAAATTTTAAACGGACACTGAGTCCTGAGCCGTAAACTACTGACCTTACTGATGCAGATAGATTCTCTGTCAATTAATCAACAGCTAGTTTTTAAAACAGTTTGGACATTCTGGTCTGTTTTTTGTACACACAATTAAAACTGTATAGGCACTAAGTTTATTAGTTTTGGACTTAGTTTTGGACTTGGTCGTTTACTTTCTCAGTCTTCATTTTATGTGCTGGTATACAGAATTAAAAATATTCTGAAATAATAACGTGTGTGTGTGTGTGTGTGTGTGTGTGTGTGTGTGTGTGTGTTTTTGTTTCTAATCTTTAACCATCTGCTTCATATTAAGAAGACAGATATGAGAGAATCTTCTCATTTAACTCTTGGCAAAAAAGAGAGTTTTTCCCCAAGTGCTAAACTAGTCCTTGTGTCTGCTGACCAGAAGGCTTTTAATATGTATTTTCCAAAAAATGCTGCGTGCCTCTTAGCAGAGTTCTCCTGTGAATGATTTCTGCATATTATAGCCTACGTGTGATGTTATATACAATATAAGTGCCGTGTAATTCTATGCCATTAGCTCTTGATTTTCTTCCTGCCTGCCAGTTGGTGGTTATTGTTCAGGCACTAAGAGGGTGGGCAGGGGAGGTGTTGGCTCTATCTTAGGCTGGTAATTTATGGCTCCAGCTGCTGTCTCCCTCTCCCCAGGTGGACATCTTGATTCCTCAGCAGTGCATCTAATTAGGGGGAGAAAAACACATTTCTGAGGGGAACACATTCTGTGAGAGGGCAGCACTAATCCCTGATTGGACACCAGTTTCCCACAGGAATAGATATGTAGATACAAATCAACTTTCTTATTAAAGGAAAAAAAAACCTTCAATAAAAATCGCATTTTTCTAATGCACGAACCCATACTGACAGTTTTATTTATCAAAAAAGGGTAAAGGGGAACTCCATAGATTTTAAATTTAGTTTGAGGTGATTGGGCCTACTACTTAATATTAGAAAAAAAGTTGCATGGAGTCTTTGTTGCTGCAGAGAGAGCTGCATGAAATGGTTGAGTGTAAAGACAACACATTTGAAAATCTGGATGTGTGGAATCAGAAAGACAGATCTTGAAAACAGATTTAAACTCAGGCAGGCATGTCAGGTATGTTTTAATCTCTCCATAGACAATCAGTGGTTGTTTAGCTTGTATTCTTAAGCACGGCTTAGGTGTATGTGTTCTGCTCAATAGCTCTGCAGACCTATTAAAATATAATAGGTATAATTCTCAAACAGAATATTTTATTGAGTTTCAATGCAAGTCCCGCTAGAGGATGCTGCATGGACCATTGCATTGCATCTGAACGGGCCATAAAGTTAAATTCCACATCCCCATGCATTTACCAATGCAGACTGGAGTCCTCCAACTGAACTCCAAGCAGACTACAAAGTTGTATGATAACAATACGTGTCTGTGGTGTCTCCAGCTGTCTGTGTGCACATCCACATAGTAGTATAATCAAGGCCTTAACCAATTCATGGTTTCCACATGAACAATGCAGACTCTCAAAGCAAGCAGTGGACAAACACAAAGCTCCCTGGAATGTTGTTGAAATGCTGGTTGTGCACATTTGAGAGGATTTACAATAGAAGCTAGATGAGGTTTGGCTGTAGCACCGTGTTGACGTGATTGTTGCCGAGGTTTGCCGAGCACAGTGGGTGGACATAGCACAGGATTTCTGGAGAATTTAGAACTTTCCTGTTGTGTTTGGGCTGCGACTACTTCAATCACAACTCTTTTAATGAGGATTTATGAAAGTGTGGATGATGGAGATTCTCTTCATATAGTCTCTATGCATAACAAGCATTTGTTTTGAGTACCATTTGTTTTCCTGGTACATGTGCAGACGGTGTGTTTGCAGTCCAGACAGTCCTCACAGTCACAGCAGATCGTGGTGGACTTCTGTGAATGAGGAAATTCACGTCACACCCTTGTGGACATTTGAATGCGGAAAGCATGAGTTGGCCTTGAGGCTACATTAGCTGCTACTAGCATGACACCCCCAAATTTCTGACAGAAGTTTTGATGCTCGAGCTGCATTGTGGGCAATGTAGGTGCCATGTTTTTACATTCATAATTATTTATATGTCTTGTTTTACTGCATCAGTTTTGACACTTTTTTCATAAATTGACCTATACAAATTTTATACGAGTTCAATGCTTAACCGATGGAGCACTTTAAAATGAGGACTGGAAGTTAAAGGTGGAGTATGCACATCTCATCCAATGCACTTCACATCAACAAGTATCTCATCACGGTCCACTAGCTGTCCATTCTAGTGTGTGCATGGAAATAAAATCCTGTATTTGTACACAGTTTTTGCTTTTAGAAATAATTTAGAACCAAGGATTCAGACTGATCCATACAAAACTGTGAAAATGTGCGAGAGTGACGGTGAACCTGGCGCATGTGAACTGTCTAAATATAACTATCTTCCCCAGAATTGTAGACTCCACCTTTAAAGCAGACATAATAAATATTTATGTAATAAAATAGTATAAAATGACAATGCAAATGGGATCATAGTAGTGATGAAAATACAGAGAATTATGACCAGAACCTGCAGCTCCTCTCAGGTTTGTGGAGCTTTATAGTGAGTTTCATGTCATTTTCAGCTGTCCAAGCTGCAGTGTTTTGGATCACACTCACTGCTCTCTTGTTTTCTGCCACAGCAGGCAGCTGTTTCCAGCAAAGCTCTGAAAAGCCAGTAATCCAGTAGCACAGCCAGAAATCACATTGTGAGTGGGCAAAGAGAAAATCAGTTGGGCCTACCTCCAAGACCCTTAGGCACAGTACTTTAGGAAAAACTGCCATGGAAGGTAACTTGTTAAAGCACTGGTGCAGGCACCTGCGCAAACAGACAGAAAATCAAATTACAACTGATGGAGGGCAATGCAAAAGCCCGGCCAAATAACCACAGACAGTCTCACGTGTTCAGAAGCTCATCCTCTCCTCCAGGGCCATAGAGACAGCTGCAGAAATGTGTCCATATGCATAATAAAGTGAAACAGGCGACCCAGTGGGGATGTGAATGAAAATGGCTCATCTGGGTTGATGGAACTGTTGGTCCAGTTTGGTTGGTTTGTATTCCAGAGAAAGAATAGACTCTCTACACTCTTTATATGCAGTCACTGGTCTCGGATGTCTGTTAGAGGAGGAATATCACTGTACAGCTTGTCATGTGTGGTGGAGAAAACTGTTGACAGGCCAGTTTGGACTTTATTAGCAACTTCATGAAACTGTTCACTGTCTGATGGCGTCAGCTCTCAGAGTTTTTGAGTTTTGATGCCACACAGCTACCAGCATGTGGTCAGTGTCTAGTGTACAGGTGGTACAGAGTTTCTTGCATCTACACTATGGACTGTACGTGATCTGTGCGTAGTTTTGTCAACTTCTTCACGATATTGACGTTGGCACTGGTTGTTCATGTGAGATGGCACCACTACTCCTAAGTTGTAGGTAAATTCCACATCCCTGTACCTAGGTAAGCTTATTTACAAGAAGACTGGCCTTTCTAAATCCATCCATCCATCATCTATACACCGCTTAATCCTCTATAGGGTCGCAGGGGGGCTGGAGCCTATCCCAGCCGACTTGGGCGAAGGCAGGGGACACCCTGGACAGGTCGCCAGCCTATCGCAGGGCTAAACATAGAGACAGACAACCAAACACACTCTACGGACAATTTAGAATAATCAATTAACCTCAGCATGTTTCAACAAGCCGGAGTACCCGGTGAAAACCCACGCTGCACAGGGAGAACATGCAAATTCCACACAGAAAGATCCCAGGCGTCCTAACCGGGATGCAAACCGGGGATCTTCTATCTGCGAGGCGACGGTGCTAACCACCGAGCCACCGTGCAGCCCCTGCCTTTCTAAATGTGAACAATAATCCTTAAAGACTTTATTACTAAATTTTCATGCAATAATAAACCTTTGAGTTAAATATCATACTTGTAGTTGGTGAATTTCACATAAACACAGTAGGATTCTTTAGGTTCTTCCTGAGCATCGATATTTTTCTGGTTGAATTTAACTTGTCAAATCATTGCGTTTGGATGTTTTTTCAACATTATTAATTTTTCAATCTATAATTTAAATGTAATTTTAACTCCATTGATTGACACACAATTATTTTTCTGCACAAGAATAGCAACTTTACACCCACAAGCTGAGGGGATTTTTTTTTTTTTTTTCCCTGTCTGATGGGGTCCAGCTTTAACAATGCCAACTAAATTTAAAATTTTCTCTTCCTTGCATCATTATTGCATGACACCTATAAGCAATGCACTTTGTTTTACTGTCAGTTAGACTTGAAGCAAACTACAAGCTGCCTTTTATCTGCTCTGAGCAGATCTGTAGACTGGAAGAGGAGGAAGATGGATAGATAAGGTCCTGACAGATTCATTGCTCTGACTTTCAGTTAATGACTACTTGGAGAACACGGTAGAGCATTTAGCAGCTAAAAAGTCAGAATATTCCCTCAGGGGTTGTTAGGAGATCAAAAGCAGAGCTTAAAGGAGACTGAATACTGGACTTTACTAACAAGTTCAGCATACAAAATGTTATGTGAGTGTTGCGCTCATTACTTGTGGTTATAAAACAGCTTCATCTCATGGCGACGCACGAAAAAACCACCCAGCATTCTGCCAAAGTTGTCAGTATTTTATTAATCTTCAGTTAAGGCAATCCATTACAAAGCATTTCACAAACCACAGTATGACGACAATATCATGTCCAACACCTGGTTTGGAAATTATTCAGCATGCAAGTCAGAGACCAAGAGAGGTATGTAAACAACCTGGGAGAAAACAGGAGCAGTGGCGAGAAGAACCCATACAGTATGTGTCTCATAGGAACGGAATGGAAAGAAACCAGAGATGCAACATGCTGGTGGCGGCTGTTATCTCCAAATCACATCCTAAGAAACAAATGAAGCATGTGGCAGATGCACTAATCAGGTGAAATGAGGGCAGACTACCAGACTTTCTGCCACTTTGGCACAAGCATGCACATTGTCTAAGGAGGCCAAGTTCAACAACTGAATACATGTTGGCACTGAATATTCTTCATATGGGGCTTATGTACATAATTAGAATTTCAAAAAGAAGGGAAAAACAAAGTCATTTCCACTGAGAGAAAGAAATAATTCTGTTGTGGGGGAAAAAACTTTTAATTTAATGTTTAGTAATTGCATAAGTATCATTACTGCGTCATTTAACCACTGAGAATAGTAGTTTTCAGATTTCCCTAGGGGGGATCTTGCAGAGGTTACAGACCACAGAAAAAACAAACAGTAGCTTGAACAGCCAAAAAAAAAAGCCATTTTGTTCTACTTTTAACTGATTTTGTGTTGCATGAGATAAGTTTGAAAAGTGTGCACGACACCTCTGGTTCACGTGTTCTCGTTTCCTCTTTCCTCACAGACATTTGCAGTCACACTCACAGTGCCTGAGCTGCATACTGATGTTGATTTAACGAGCATCACGTCTGCCAAATGTGCTTTTCCTCATTAACTCTCTGCGAGCGATGAAGAAAATCCGGCTCACTTTGAAAATTATCATTCAAAAAGGTTACTTGCAAAGTAAAATATTTGATATTTATAAGTTGATTATAAGTTTATAATGCATAAATATATCTCATGACAAGCATATTCAGTGTATACTATTTATTTCCTTTTGGAATGAATGGCTTTCTGTAGAGGTATACTGGTATTTATGAGCGGTTACGTAAATAAAGTTAATAGCCTCATTGCGGTTCTGATGAACAAGTGAATTTAGCAGCAGATTAAACTCTGCTTTGTCTTCTGAGGGAGAAAGGCCATCGCTAATGAAAAATTTAAAACAGGAAGAAAAAAATAACTCAAATATGGATCTGGGCTTGTGACAGAAGGAGTTCAGTGCCTCCAGACTGAGTTTCTGCACCACAGCAGTAGGGAGTCAACAAATAACAGTAACAAAGAACCTAACATGATATATGTAAACACATTTGTTCCAGACACAAAACTAAACCCGACAGAGCTTCACATTCTCTGAGAACAACACATCCATGTAAATGCTGGTTCTCCGGTGTCATTCAAAGAAACCCTTCTTTTAAGTACAAAATAAGACTGAAAAATGCACAAAAAAGAAAACAATACAGGACAAAAATAAACCCATTTCTTAATGAAATCTGTGTATGTTTACTTTTTTCCCATGAGGCAATGTAAATGGCCACAGTTGAATTGTAAACAAGTCTTGACTTTGAATAGTATACAACAAGGCTCTGTTGACTTTCATTACTTCAAAGATCATTAGTGAAGAGCTGTAAGTATAAAAAGTACAGAACACTGGCGGAGACAGTGTGTATCAGAAATAGACCTAATCTTGCAACAGTTTTTTTAACATCTCCAACATTTTCTGCTGTGTACGTCTTAAACATGAGACCTGCTGCTGCTGGCAGAGTAACACCTGGGAATTTGGATATGTTTCCATATAAATAGGCACATTTGGATCGAGATATTGAGTGACTGAGAGATAGTAGTGAAAATAATGACCATTATACACCGATCAGCCACAACATTATGACAACTGACAGGTGAAGTGAATAACATTGATCATATTGATACTATGTGGTGTTCTGCTGGAAAACCTTGGATTCTGGCATCCGTGTTGATGAGACTTAGACACCCAAATAAACAATTGTCCCAGAACAAGCACACTCCCTCATGCAAATGGAAATCCCAAATGTCACTGGCCTAACCCCCACAGTGACCAACATGCCAACGTCCTGGTGCCAGACCCCATAGGACTCACTGAGAGGTCCTCCTTTCCATGCC
>OMNN01008972.1:4158-29146 GCA_900302755.1 Chromis chromis
GCACACAGATACTGATGTTCTGGAAAAATGCAAGTATGCGCTTTAAAGTATGGCTGCATTTTACACAACTGTACAGACAGAATTGCGATTGATAAAAGAGGCCCAATGTTTGGTCATCTGCTAAGAAGAGTTATGAGTAATACTGTATGAGCCGGAGATTATGTACACAGTGAATGTGAGAGCTGGTCTGGAGGCAGAAAAAGAGTTGCTCCCCAATCCTACAGACACTTCCCTAAATGCCATCTGTCTCTTGCTTGCTTGGACATGGTTTCTCACTCACACCTATTTCCCCTCCTTGTCCTCTAAACGGCCCGGAGTAAAAATGTAGTCCAAGGCTTGTCTCTCGGCGGCGGCCACGTTGGGGTGCCACAGGTCCACCATGAAGACCACCCTGGGGCCATCCTCTGCACCGCCTACACACAGAAACAGTGCGAGAAAGAAAAATCAAGTCACGCTGTTCGACTAAAACCCATATCAGACTCATATTAAAAGGCTATCCATTTTCCTCGGCCGTTGGATTATACCCCTTTAGGTCAATCCTCTTCCTAGAAATAAATAAATGACACAAAGTAAGAAAAGATTCAACTTTAATCCTATCTTACCCTCGTGGAAAGCCCTGTGGAGGAAGGAGTCATCGAAAAGCAGACAGCTGCCCTCAGACCAGCACTGTGGCTCTCCACCGACGACCAGCTCACAGGAAGGGGGCACTCTGAGACCTGCCAGCGAAAAAGCCCAGCCATGGGTCATAATGGGAAAATTCATGCATTTAAAGCATTTTGTGCTGTCATCCAACCTCCCAGCTTATATATCTCATACAAAATGCACAGTGTAGTGTTCTAGCTACATAACAATAAACATCCGCATTTATAGCCTTCCACAGAGAACAGATGGAAATAGAATCAAAGCTCAGGTGAAGTAAAAATGATAAATTTTTTATCATGGGACATTTTAGCCGTGTTCCTCCATGACTCAGGAGAATTTATCACATCTGTCTAAACACTACAGCTGCTGATTCACCGTGTTGCTCCTCCTCTGAGGTTAAATATGCTTATTACTGAAATCATCTGCTTTAGTGTTGAGTTAAAAGCACACTGAGCCTCATCAGTTTCAGTTCACTAAACCCTCTTACCCAGGTGGCAGCGCAGCCTGACATTTGTCGGACCGTAATGCTCGGTGATGAGGGCTCCAGGCGTCAGCACAGAGAAGCAGGCGTTTCCAAACACGTTGTTGGCAATGAAGGTGCGCAGCTGGCCCAGCACCCTCCAGGCCCGAGGACATCTCCTGACATTCAGAACCAGAGGGGTGCCTTGGTTGACCAGGTAGTAGGTCCACCACTGCCCACGAGGAGTGCTGTTGGCCTTCCACCCTGGTGGGAGTGAGGAGCCGCTGCGGGCCGGAGGCTGGTGGTAGATGCTCTCAAACTCAGCCAGGAGGGCAGGGAAGCTCTGCTCCAGCAGCTCCACGTCATGTCTCTGAACTTCTCTGGAGAAGAAAGGGGCTGACGGCAGGTCGGGGAGGAAGAACACCTCTGGCCGCTGGATGGTCGGTCGGCTGTTAAGGTATCGGCCTTGGTCTCGGACTCCTTTGTGCACTCTGCCCATACCTGACCAGGTGTAGCGCTTGGCGTAATCCTGCAGGCTGTGATAGAGCCTCTGGTTCAGGCTCTCTCCTGCACTCGTACAGCGGAAACACTCTGACGACTGGCAGAAAGCGAAGCCGTTCTGTTCCTCTAGCAGTGACCCGTGCTTCCCTTTGCCCCTGCCGCGACAGTCTGAACTCATGAAGCCCCCCACCACCCCTCCGATCCGGCCAGGCCCGGCCAGGTACCTCCCCCGCAGGGGGCTGGAGCCGTGCTCTCGACCCACCCTGTAACAATACCACATAAACAGCAGCAGCACACACATGGCTATGGCAAAAGCACAGATCTCACACTCCCTTATAGACTGCATCCCTCCAGCCACCATCTCCCTCACGCTCTCTAGTGACCACTCCATTTCGGCTCGTCTCTGGATTGCTGAATCGGACGGAACTATAAAGTGCTGATGAAGGCTCAGTTAACGCGACTTTTCTCGATTGTGATTGAAAGGGGCCTTAAACCACACGCAGGGTGTTAGTTTCTCTGGTGTCAAGCAGCTCTTATCGCCCCCCCTGATGTAAACAGTCTGCTGATTTGATCTGACACACTCTCTCCTCAGTCCTAACATTTCAGCTCTCTGCAATGAGGGAAGGTTTCTCCTTGCATGATGTCTGGCTGTGCGGTATTTGTGCTTCTCCCTCTCTTGTTCTTGCAGACAAATGCAGACCGACACTGCGCCGTAGGGTTATCTGCTCCCTGAAAAACAAAGACAGAAGGAGAGAAAAGGGGGATAAGAGGAGAAGAGGATGTTGGAACTATTGTTAGGAGGATACTGTGACTGATATGAATACTCCAAACTCTGATGCAGGTATCATTACACTATCCTTTGTGTCTGTGGAGCACATCCCCCTCTTTAGAGTTGGACAGTAAACCCCCCATCCTGTATTCACCACATGCAAAAACACACCTGCTGGAACTCACCCACACACTTCAAAACGACTGCACCCCACGAACACACACATGCTGGGAACATAATTTGGATTCCAGCTCTCTCCACACACACACACCCCTGTACTGCACTGTATAAAACCATGAGTCATGGGCACATTGCTGCATTTAACACAAGTCTCTCCCTTTTTGTAATATTTTTTGCGCACCACGCACACGCACACACACGCGCGCGCACCGAGCAGTGAATTATGTAAACGTAAACAGTGTTGATACCCACCCACATTTATAATTGGCATTCATGGGTTGCTCAGCAGGAGCTGCATAAATGGATCCTCAGGGGGAGGGAGGGGGAGAGCAGTAGTCTGTGGAATCGTATTCTGTCTAAGTATATACAAAGGCTGGATTACATGACTGTGATTATATAATGGTAATGGACCGGCAGCCAAAACGCGACGAGTGCAATGCGTCAACTGTGATCAGAACTCCACGATGCGCTCTCACCAAAAATGGTCGGGTAAATCCTGCTCCAATAGATCCTCCCCTACATCCTGTCTGACAGCATCAAGACGCCCCCACATCTCTCCCACTGACCACCAAACCCAACAAGAAGCCATGTAAAACACACACACACCCTGCCTCATCCCTCCAAGCACTCCAACAGTAATCTGACCACCAGAGCCAACCAGGGCCAAGCTGCTACACCAACTGATGACCAACATATTGATGAGCTGCGCCCGTTCAATAAGCCTTCGGTAAACAAGCAGCGAAGAGAGCTCGTGTCTTGTATTTTTCCTCCCCTTGTCTGAAGCTACGTGGATGTTTGGTGCGCTGGTTTCGTGCACAGGTTTGCGTCCATACCTACTCAACATTCATGACTGTGGCCAGTGGAGAGGAGAGGCGCACAGGTGTTTCTCCAGGCGAAGCTGCGCACCACTGCAGTGCACAAGGTAGACGGATATCACTCGGCAACATCATAGGAAAGAGCTCCAAAATGCACAAAAGAAGTCCTGACTGGGACGGACGGCCGCCCTGCAGCAGAGGGGAAAAAATAAAGAGCTGTCCTACCGACGGCTGGACTCCCTGTCTGGCTGTCTGTGCCGGGCAGCAGCGGCGGATAGGCTTAAGATAATATTGATGTAAATACTGAAGCTCCAGCAGAGAGAAGCCACCCCGCGTCAAGCCAGCGGAGGAATGTGCGACAGCGTTTCCAGTGGTGCCTTTCAAAATAAACGTCCCTGTGAGGCGGTGGGAGAAATCAATTCTAATCAGCAAAAAGTGCCACAAGCCCAAACTCCTCCCATCTGCATGCAAGTCAATGGTGCAACGATATCTAGCTGTAAGTCAGTACAATTTGAAACAATAAGTCTAAACAACAACAACAACAACAGCAACTATCATTATTAGAATAGAATAGAACAGAATAGAATAGCTCTTTATTGTCATTGTGCAAAAAGGTATTGTACAACGAAATTGGAGGAGTATCTTGTCCCATAGTGCAAATAAAAACAAATACAAATCAACATCCACACATGCACATAATCCTTCTGCACTGTCCCATGCTTACAAGGATTGTCCAGTTTGATCATAAAGTATACGTGGGGTTGCTTCTATGAGTTCAAGAGTCTAATCGCCCACGGATAGAAACTGTTCCTCAGCCAGTTTGTTCGGCATGCAGTGCTCCTGTACCTCCTGCCAGAAGGCAGAAGGTTGAAGAGACTCCGGCCAGGGTGCGAGAGGTCACACGCGATTAGGATTAGTATATTAGTAGTAGTAGTAGTATTAGTGTAATAGTATAAACTATTTTTCTACAGCAGCTTTCAAAACTGAAGTTACAAGGTGCTTGACAAAACATTAAAATATACAAAACATTAGAAAGCAACAATAAAACATTAAAAATTACAGTAAAACACTATTAAAGACAACCTGTGCATCAGAATATAAGTAAAACGTTATTCTGAGGCATTGATTGACTGAATTTCAGAATCGTTATTATGCTGTTGTTGTATAGAAGCTAGTTGAATTGATGTCAGTATGAGAGTGAAAAAAACCACATACTGAAATACTTAAAAAACATTTCTAACCTGTATTGATCCCCTTGGGGAAATTCCTTCTCTGCATTGACCCATCCTATTCAAAGTTAACCTTAGGAGCAGTGGGCTGCCGCAGTGCAGCACCCGGGGATCAGTCAAGGGTTAAGGGCCATTCTCAAGGGCCCACAGTGGTGGTGACTGGGACAAGCGGTCGCTCTCACTTTCAACATTGCAAATTCTGTCCATTTAGGATGACAGTTTATCAAACTACAGCCAGTTGTGGTGCAACAGAATGTTTTATTATATTTTAGTAATCAGAGAGGTATTGTTTTTAAACTCATCCATTATGCAATAATGTCACTACTGCAAATATCCTGCTGTGAAACGGGAAATATTGCCTTAATTAAACAAACAAACAAAGAAAACATGATATAAATGAAAAATACTTTTTAAAATGGATCATATACTTTTGCAGTAAAATCATATCCAGCTGTGATGGACCTCAGGATTCAGCTGTGTGACAAATCATGTCAACAGCAGCTGATAAACTGTGACTCTGAGTGTGACAGCCTGATTGATCCTGTCTCCATGTCAGGGATCATCTATAATTAGGAATAATTAATGAAGTCACTACTGTTTTGCTATGTGTGTAAATCCATACAGGTCTCTCTCGTTGAAGACATTTATACAGAACCTGCTGCTGTTTGATGCTGCAGGTATTTAATTAACTCAGAAGAAAGACTCCTACAAACAGCTGGAAGCAACAAACCAAACTTAAGCTCCTGTTAATATTTTGAGGTCTGTGCGTGCGTCTCTGTCAACTTAAGACATAAACTGCATGATGCCGGCTGCTGCTACAAGTATGCCTGACAGTCATCAATGTTGCTTTCACTTGCACTGGGAAACTATAGCTGCATTCACTGAAACATCAGAGGTTTAGTAAATGAACTTGTCCTATCAGATCTGTGGTGGCCACTGCGATTTCAGAGTTTCATTTATGGAACTGGCGAACTACATAATACAAAGTCAAAATCAAAGCAGAGGCAGCCTGACTTTTATTCCATTGTGTGGGTCATGCTTCACTAATGCTGAATTCTATAAATCAGTTTTTCAGTTTTGTACCAAATACAGGTATTTGTCCCATAACTCAGGCCTCAAAAGCTCTCTCCACTGTCACAGGTGACATTAGAACTGGCCACTTTGTTTAAAGGCTAACTAGCAGGCTACTCTCCATGACTAGTACACTGACCTTCATGTGTAAAATCGTTGGTGCTTACCATCAAGGTACTACCCTTGTTTTTATGTAGCCATGTCAATAGAACATCAATTTGTTCAAGCTTGTCAGAATCCATTGCATCACCAAGAGTTTGCTTCCTGTTTTTCACAAAGCCTGAGTTGCAGATTTTATCTCCAGGCTTGTTATTCCTGCTGTCTGAATTACACTGCTGCTCTGACAGCTTTGATTTATTAGTATTTATATACTCTATTGATCCTGCAAGGGGAAAGTGTCTTTTTGCATCTCCTGGGTCAAGCAGAGGTCAGAGCTGAGGGTCAGCCACACTAAGGCGCCCCTGGAGCAGATACAGTTAAGGGCCTTGCTCAGGCAGCCAGCAGTGGCAGCTCGGTGGTGCTGAGACTTGATCCGATCAGTAGCTCAAAGCCTTATCCCCTGTGCCACGACTACCCATGATTGAAAACATAATGAGTTTTGGGGCCTAATGGTAGGAGGTAGCCTAAAACCAAACCTTCACCACACAACTGCCTGAAGAAAAAGTACAATTTAGTAGTCAGCAAAAATGAAATTACTGTTGGTGTTTTTAGGCTTTTGCAAGAAGCTTTATGTAGTACGAATTGAGACTGGTCAAGCCATATTTTCTTTGTTTAGCTTGGATATTGAGGCAAAAATGTTTAGTATTAGTTACCAGAAAATTCATCTACAGAGATTTAGAGAATTGATTAATTATTCAGTATTTTGTCAAGCAATATTCAGTCTCTAAAATGTAAAGGATTTATTGGAATTATTTACTTTTTTCTGACAAGTTATAGACAAAAAAATAAATAAAAATCAATGAACAAAATAATTACTTAATTAAATTGGTTAACTGAATGGTAGATAATCATAAAAATAAATAAACAAAAAAATACCTGAAGCTGCAGCATCACTAAAAGCCTTGAGATAATGTTTCGAAATTCATTGGTCAAGGATTTTATTTTGAAGGTATCGCTGCCTCATGTCCTGCTTTGCTCCAGTGATTCTCTTATATTCTTGACTTGACTGATCAGAGCTCTTCCGCATGTCTCATGGCTCGCCCATCGACTACCGTTTGACATAACTGCAGACAGCATTTCCCAAGATGCATTGCAGCTCTCCTGATTTCGCCCACAGCGGTTATAGAGCAGCAGTTTGACCGTGATGCTTTCTGACAGAGTCACAGCAGCAGAGCCGAGAACTTTTCCTGGAAGGTCCAACTGTAGATCTCACTGCTGGAGATCCACCATTTATTCTCACTCTCAAAAAAAGCTAAAAAGCCTTTATTCAGAGGCTGATTCATGAAATTAGTAGACAATACTTGTATTTGTTCAAATGAATCTGAGATAGTACCAGTATACAACCCATGTGTACTGTGCATTCCACCCTGAAGTAAGCTATTTGTGCCTCACTGGTTTGTATTCAGGGTTTTAGTTTTTTGTTTTAAACTTTTGCAAGCATTCCATCATGAAACTCCCCTCAGAATAACAGCTTTGAAAGTTTTTATTTTCTCTAGAGATTGCCTTGGATCTTTTTATCTTTTGAAAACTTCCTTTTAGCCCCAGAAACAACAAAAACAAACTGACTAATAACTACAACAGTGGCAAATCAGGGGAAATACCTGTACATCATTAGACCTCATACTTAACCGTGTAAATAAAGTATTTTGAAAAGTTCAGAAGTAGCATTTTTATAAGAATAAATTTAAAAACACTGCCTCAATTTAAGTTGAGCTTTTCTTTGCCAGTCTGTGACATTTTATCATATAAAAACCTGTTTTCCCAGCCGATACTTTTCCTGAACTCCTCCCAGAAAACACTGTCACCTTTCACTTGTCCGCATTTGTCAATATGTAGAAAGACCTGGGAAAGGTGGGCTACCTTCAATTTTTAATTTGAATCATTGTGTATTTCAAGTTCTTGATGATTAGAGAGTATCTGCTCTGAGTTTGGCATGTGTGGGGGGAGACACAGATGCGGGTCTGGAGGAACCTGAAACAGCCTCAGGCAGGACGCAGCGACCTAAAGAATCCAACTTTCCTCCCCTCCTCTTCATGCGCTCCGGGCGGGAGGTGGAGCCAGGCTCTGCGGTGACCAGCTCTCTGACTGGGGCAAACGGGATCCCGGTCATTCAGTCAGTCAGACAAGGTGTAATAATCAGATAAACTTATCATGGTCCGAGGAGACTTGAATGATCCCCTGCGGAGGCTCTGAGAGGAAACAGCCATGGCGAGGTCAAAGGCGAAGGTGTACACTTGTTGCGCGCTACTGCTGCTCTGCTTGGTTGCTATAATTGTGTGTATCGCTGTATTTGTGAGGCGCAAGTGTCCAAGTGGCACTTTCTCAAACGCTGCAGTGGCCGCAGACTCTGGGAAATGTTCACAGGTTGGACGGTGAGTAGCTTTTCATACTTCTGATCACGCAAGAGTCTTATGGAGACCAAAAGACGCACGATTGGCACCACTGTCTATTTTTATGAGCAAACTTGCGTCTATATTGCCATTTAATTCATATTGATAAGGTGTTTCATTTTAGTATGGCATATTTGAACTCCTAGCTGGTGGATAAAGCTGAATAAATTCCAACACTCGTGTTTTTGTGTGGTGTGGTTCTTGGATTTATGGTGCCCAAGGGAGCAGTCTGATGTTTGCTGAGGTCGAGACGTGTGCTGTGGCTCATAGAAAAACTGCACATAACAACTTGTTTATATTGTTTCTGTACATCTACTGAACCTACAAAACTATCCAGACGCAATTCAGTTCAAGCCTTTATAACGTTTCATCCACAAGAATATTGAGTGGGGTTTATATAACAACACACGAGGCAATGCAAAACATAAAGTCAACATTTCCCTACTTGGAAAAGAAAGTAGACTGACATGGAAATTGATGCGTAAAATCTTCTAGAGACATCCTTCAGAGAGGAGGCTCAGCGGTAGATGGCGCCATTGCTGCGCTCCTGTGCACCTCCGTGATGAACCCGCAGAGTATGGGCATCGGTGGGGGGTCCATATTCACGGTGATGGACAGCTCCGGTAACAGCACACGTTCACTCAGCCCTCTCTAATGCAGCACAACTAACGAGCGTCCTGCTGAGAAGCCAAGGTTAATTGATGCTGTGTGGTCTTTTTTTATTTTTATTTTTTTTATAAAGGCAAAGCGAAAATCATCAACTCCAGAGAGACTGCACCCACAAAAGTGAAGCCTGACCTGCTCAAGTCCTGTCCCCAGACCTCCCAGGTGATAGTGTCCCTTCCAGGTAGTGTGCTCTGAACAACAAGTCATAAAAGACCTGCATCTGTTCATTTTCCACATTCTTCTGTAGGGAGTCTTTCTTGTTTTTCTTGCTCTGGCTTGTAGCAGGTGGTTTTTTTTGCAGGTTCCTGTACTTTAGAATTTGGGGTATAGAATTTCACACAGGGACACAGTGTTCCTGGATTTATGTTTGTCGTGACAAGAGCTGCACATCCTGTCAGTCCTTTCTTGGAGATGGAAATGTCTCCTCTTTGTTATGGTTCTTGTTATGGTACAGTCTGATTACATATGAGGGGCCCAACATGAGAACAGGCCTGAGCCGAGGTCTGAGCCAAGACCACACACAGTAAAACAGGACAACTATTACTCTTGTTGCCACATGTGTACATGTAAGCCTATGTAAGTAGAATGGAAAGCACTGTAATGGATATCACGAAAACACTGTTTAGTCAGGAAAATCCTTTATTTAATAAGAAAATTAGTCAAATTAAAATGTGCAGAGCAAAGCTAAAACCATCACGGTAGTTAAAAATAAATAAGGATACTGGTAGATGTATTTTAATATAAAGTCTTATCTGTTACAAAGCGACAAACAATAGCTGCCAGATACAGTATACAACAGAAATGAGTAAACCCCTGTGCAGTATCACTTCACTATCAAATGACTCAGGACTGTCACACCTTACAGTTATTGCATTACTTGTGAGTTAAACAGCCAGGCATTCAATTTACTACATTTAAAAAACAACTCCCACAGTAGGAACTCAGTGCAACAAAAGTCGGTATTACATTTCACTACTGAGATTTAAGTTTGTTTATTCAGTACCACACCCACCTTCATTTCTGATGACAGATTTATTCATCCTTAGCATGAAGGATGACGGTGTTGCACAAATTTCTTTAGAACTTTGCCGTTCACTGGAGTCACGTGTTTTTCTTAGCTGCTCTTTGCAGGAAACATGTTTTGCTCTAACGTCTTCTTCAGAATACAACAAAGGTTTTCTATTGGATTCGTCAGAGAGCATACTTGGCCAGGACATAGTTTCCTTATTTAGAAACTTGTGCGTTATTTTAGCAGTGTAGTTTAGATCGTTATCATGCTGTAAAATTCCTCTTATGCCAAGCCTCTGCACACACGTCATCTGGTTAGCCAGTAATTTGGTATAGCCACAGACATTTAAGGTGCCATCTTTAAATGTCATCTCTTCAACACCTTTTGCACTCATGCAGTCCCATATCATCACACTCTCACCTCTGTGCTTCACTGTCAGGACTATGCATTCACTGTGGTAGCTGGATCCCATTTGAAGGGAATACACTTCTCGTGGTCTAAGCAGTCCAAAGAATGTGCTCTTATTCATCAGGCTTCTTATCATGTTCCTTAGCAAAGTTTTATCTCACAGGTTTGTTCCAAAGGGCAATCATGAATTTGACCTTCACTCTGTCTGAGCTGTCACAGAAACGTGCCATTGATAGTGCCAAGTCTACAACTCTCATTAGTTGCCTCCTGATTGCTCTTGTAACCGTGTGTTGACTGCTTTGTAGTTGGTTCATACATTAGATGATGTCCACAGATGGTCCAAAACTGAGAAAGTTCTGATGCTGACAGATCATTTTATAACAGCGTCAATCACAGTCCTCAGTGTTGTCTCAGTGATCAGACTCATATTCACTTCTGTTGCATTGAGTTTCTACTTTGGGGCCTTATTTCTTATACAGTCTTTCAAAAGTATCTGTTTTTGATTTTTCAAAAGATGTTCAAAACACTCAACTGTTCAACTTAGAAATAATCCAGTTATTGAGAGGTGATACAGTTTTGACTCACTTGACATTTAGGTGACATTGCAAATGGGGTGCACTCATTTTTATGGTTAAAAAAAAGAAAAGTAAAAGGTGCAATATTGAAATCTAATGGAGAGTAATTCAGTTTAGTTTTATTCATATAGCATCAAATCATGGTACATGGCTATTTATATTATCTTACAGTATTAGAAGCATGGGGAAATATTCAAATGTCCATGCTATTTTCCAGTATTGACCATCCTTTCATCCATCTATCCAGGTAGCCACTGGATTGGGGTCCCAGGGGAAATTCGGGGTTATGAAGAGGCACACAGGCTTTATGGGAAGTTGCCGTGGGCCACTCTCTTCCAGCCGACCATCAAACTGGCCAGAGAGGGGTTCCCTATTCCTCCAGTCCAAGGTCGATACATCCCATACACTGACACAAATGAGACCCAGTCACTACGGTACGAAAGATGGCAACAATATGACTCAAAAACATGAGGAGCAAAAAATTAACATTTCACCTATAATTCATTGTGTTTGTTCTTCAGGAAGTTGTTTTCAGATAATAATGGGAAGTTGCTTAAGGTCGGGGACATAGTGAAATTCGAGAAACTGGCCGACACTTTGGAGTTGATTGCCAATCGTGGGGCAGACGCTTTTTACCATGGAAGAATAGCAGAGGATTTAATCCGTGACATACAGGAGGCAGGTATTGTCAGACGGGTTTCATTATGCTCTCTTTTCCAACCGTTTTCTATGTCTGCCTGGCGCTATGATCTAATTACAAATGAACAAATCAATTGAGTCTGTAAAGCACTGCAGTGATCACTCACAGACTCCTATGTGAGCTGCCTGGATCCATTAAATGTCTTGATTATGTGGAGCTGAGATGCCTTTTGTTCAGTTTTGCTTATCAGAACCATTTATTTCAATGTTTTTGCTCAGGAGGAGCGCTCACGCTGCAGGACTTGGCATCGTACAGAGTTACAGTGACTGATGCGTGGGCTGTTCCTTTGGGAGAGTACCAGATGTACATACCCCCACCCCCTGCAGGAGGAATCATCCTCAGCCTCGTCCTTAACATCATGAAAGGTTTCTGTTGGACTCACACTGCAGAGCTGCTCAGTGACATTTTCAAATCACAAAATGAAGCTTGTTAGATGAGTTTGTGTGTTAAACACAACCAGCCAAATTAATGCTTCTACTGGGTTTTGCAAACACGTGTTTTGATCTAAATCATGGTGATATGTGCTGGTCTAGAATCCTAACCAGCCTTTGGAGGGAGGATACACAGTGCATGGAATCAATAAATAAATAAACAACTGCTTTTATTTACAGGATATCACTTGAATTCAACATCTCTGTCTGGTGAACAGAAGAAGCTGACTTATCACCACTATATTGAAGCTTTTAAATTTGCCAACGGATTAAAGAAACACATCCGGGATCCACAATTCAGCTCAGAAGAGGTAAGTCTCACGAAATGCTGCAGTGAACATTTGTGCATGAATCTGCACATGCTCCATCTGTAAACATCAACAGTATAGTTTATTCATGATTTCTAGCCAGTGGTGGAAGAAGTACTTAGATCTCTCACTTGCGACAGCATAAATACACTTGAGTTAACAGTGTAGGAGTATTATCAGCTAAATGTTCTTAGTGTAACAAACGTCAGTGCACATATTATGTAGAGGTTTTGTTCATTCCAGTTGCTTTATATACTGTTTGGAGGATTAACATATGGAAACAGGTGATATTTGATGTGTTTATTGTATACTTTGTTTGAAAAAGTGATCTCAAATGAGACAGTTTCATTGAGACTTATGAACAAACGGAGCTATCACACTTGAATGCAACTCCTCCTTATATTGTTATGAAGATCAAAGTAATGGGTGTTCATCTAGTTAAGCTATATCTCTCCTGAAATGGGGAAAGTACAGGTGTTGACCTCTATTAGATCTGACTATTCAATGACACGGTTTGACTTAAGTAGAAATAGCTTTGTTTGTTGTTGAGATTTATGAGTTTATGCCTGTTTTATTAATTGGTCATGGTGCTGTTGTGAGGTCAGTTGCTGTCAGTAACATAAAAAACAACAACAACAGATTTGCCCACTTAGTTTCTGGTTCGTTGGACTATTATTCTGAAATGAGCTGTCATTTTTGACACTTTTAGATTTTGATTGAATGCATTTTGTAACGGAAGGTTAGTAATAATAACAACAATGAGTGTGGGCCGACATATGAGTTTTTCCAGGGCTGATAACAATATTAATTATTACTTATCGAGGATGAACTGATATACATTTGCATTAAAAATGAAAACCATGGTGTTCAATTTTCAATTTCATAAACTCCAACACAAAACTTTACATGCATTTAATTAAAAGAGAACCTTGCAACATTTATCTTTCAATGTTGATAGGATATTACTCTTGGCATGTAACCAATCAGGAAGTGATGTGGGTGGGATATTGCTCAAGACCACAGAGTGACTACAGACACAGAGGCGGCTGCATCGGGGCCAAATTATAATTATTTTGTTTGAAATAATTAAAAATTGATGCCGATAATTGTTAAAAGGTTGATAACAGGTTTACCAATGACAATACTACTACTACTACTACTACTATTAGTAATAATGATAATAATAATAATCTGATATTTTATTTGTTGGCACTTTTCAAAACACTCAAGGACACCTTACAATACATCAAGCATAACAACACAATAATTAAGCAAGAAGAATAAGATGAATTGCATATGACAAGAGCAGACTATACCAGAGTAATAGGTTTGCATTCTAAACAAATGTTATTCTGAGCTCTGATTTGAACTGTACAATAGAGTCCATCTGATGGATGAGTCAGTCTTTCAGAGTCATGGTGCAGAGCAGCTGAAGACTCTGACACTCATGGTGTTGAGTCTAAAAGTCAGGACAGACATCAGAGCAGCAGAGGAAGATCTTAAAGCATGGGAGGGGGTGCAGAGATTGAAAAGATCTGAAAAGTAAGGGGGAGCCAGGTTATGGAGGGTTTTGAAGGTGAGCAGTAGAATCCTGTAATGTATCTGCTCAGTTGTTGAAGAGGGAGCAGGTGGAGCTGGGTGAAAAGGATGAGGGCTTGAGTTAGGAGAGAAGGATGGTCTGGAACAGATGTGTAAGTAAAAATAGGCAGTAGGGGAGACATTACTGACATGGGGGGTCAAAAGGAAAGTATGCTATAAAGTATGACAGCAAGACTTTTGATTTGGGGGAAAATAGGGACCAGATAGTCACCAGTAAATATAGTAAAAGGGTGAGTTTTGGAAAGTGTAGCCTTTGAGCCTACGAGGATAACCTTTTATTTCCTAAGTTTGACATGCAGATCTTAATGGCTTAAAGATAGCTGGTGAGGGCAGATGGGGTAAACAAGGTATTTGGCTTTGTGGATATGTAAAGTGGGGCTTCGTCAGCATAGCGGTAAAAGTGTTTTCCACAGTGGCACAAAATATTTCCGCTGGGAAGGAGATATACAATAAATAAAAGTGTTCCCAGCACTGATCCCTGAGGAACACCATGGGGAAAACTCTGCACATACATAAATATATCCTGAATGTTGTCTGCAACTTTTCATATTAAATGTTTCTTCATTTTATACAGGCCTGTTTATTCTTAGACAGAAATAGTAGAAAGACTGAGGATGGAAAGAGTTGAAAACAGGCTGCACAGCCCTTTCGAAATAAGCTCAAATTCCTATTTTTCTTGTAATATCTGTATTTTTTTGTGACATGTGTTTATTGAATGCTCTGTACTTCTCACAGATGGCAAAGAAATTCACAAAGGATAGCTTTGCAAACCACATACGGAGCTTGATCAGCAGCGACAAGACTCATGATCCCCAGTATTACAACATCACGCCGTCCCTGGACAGTATGGGCACCACACATGTGTCTGTGCTGGCTGAAGACGGATCCGCTGTGTCTGTCACCAGCTCCATCAACCACATGTCAGTATCTGAAGAGTTCTGCTTCACATTCAGAAGCCAGTTATTATATATTATTGTTACTCTGAATTCAAAGGATTAAAAAAGTTTAAGAGATTAAGGAATAAGTGTTTTTGTGAAAGGATTTAGAAATGAAATCTCTCCAATGATTCCACTCATTATTAACCAAAAGCACAGTTGGAGAACGCTCAGTCTTTAGAGGCTGTTCTCTGTCGTTATTCTCTACTGCAAGGAGTGCTTTGGTATTACGAATGTCACTGTCTAGATCTAGTTTATTTAATGTGTTTTCTTTACAGATTTGGCTCCAAGGTCCTTTCTCCGAGCACGGGAGTCATCCTCAACAACCAGCTGTACGACTTCTGTGGGAGAGCTGATATCGTCTTTCCTGGTAACAGATCAGCAAGAAGCATTTTCTATTTTCATTTTACACATATGAAATACCGTGAATTAGGGTACAGTATTATGCAAAGTATGAGGCACTACAAGTATAGTGAGGAAGCTTTCAAAATGAATGCCTTAAACTGTTCCCATTTATCAGTAAACTTCACACAAAGTGCAATAAAAAGTTCAAACCTGAATCAAATCAATATTTGTGGCCACACTTTAACTATGAAGCAGCATCAGTTCTACCAGGTTAACTTGCAATGATATTTTCAAAGTACTTGGCAGGCAAGTTGTATCCTGTTTTCACCAATTTGAAGTGAATGAACCTTCCAAGAACCAGTTAGCTTTTGCACGGGTTATAGAGCTACGTCCTTACATCACTGTATACGTCTGTTTGAATACAGGCTGTAGTTTACTCTGAACTTCTGTTGAGGACCACAGTGCAACAAGATGATTTGTCTCACAGACCACTGCTGGGAAACAGATGGGAGTCATTATTTGTCTTATTTTCGGTGCCATTTGATGTTTTAATGTCACCTGATGGTGTTAATAAAGTCATTGTTTGTTAATGCTGCTCTACATATCAGCCGCATTTATAAATGCCAGCTGCTGATATTAAAACATTCAGTGGCTAAGAAAAGGAGACAAATAATGATCTCATCCATTTTCCATCTTCTTTGATTAAACATCCATGTTGAAGTTTTGGTTTTCCTTCTTTGCATTAAACTGACTAGCAGTTTTTTTTTAGTTTGGTCCTGTTCATGATAATCCGGCCCCAGCCACTGATCTAAGTAGTTCTTGGCTCTAGACCAGCAAAGTGTTGGTGCCACTCTGGAACCAGTTTTCTTGGCTGAGAGCTGCTACTTTGGCTGTAAAATCAGAAAAACTGGTTTGAGTTAAGGCACCATTTCCGAAAAAGCCCTTGAGCTACCTTAATGTGTTTGTGTTCTCTTGTTTGTTGTCTGTTTGTCTCGTCTATCGTTTTCTCTCCCCTTTCCCCTCATGCCAACTGGTCGAGGTAGATAGCCGGCCTGCCTGAGCCTGGTTCTGTCAGAGGTCTCTTCCTCCTTATAGAGAGATTTTCCTTTCCACTGTCACCAATATGCTAACAATATATTTGTTGAATGTACAATATTGTAAGCTAGTCCAGTATAATACACAGTATAATAATGCATAAATGAGTCAGGTAAATTTGCACAACTAATAATATTGTAGTCTGAAATTTTAATATTTAATTTAACCCTTAGAGAGTGATGGACACATTCTGCATCCAAATTTCCTTCTTGCTTCTTGCTTGTCTGTGTGACAAAGTGTCAGTGAGAAAAAAAACAATTTTAAATATACATCAACTTTAATCATAGTTACAACCTATATACAGTTGTGCATCCATCTCCACGTACCTTACTCCTAAATTACTCATGAACTTGTCATTACATAGATATGTTAAAATCTAGATATGTAAATATCTATGCAGTGCAATCATTGCATTGATACTAACATATTATATATTTGTGCATACCAAAGTAGTAACATTATAAAAGACAGATCAACTTCTGCATCTTCTGCAATATCTTTACTAATTTCTTCACCCAGTTTTACACTCCTTCGTCTTGGTTGATTAAGACGTGAGGTCTATCATTTTATGATGCAGGTCCACCACATGTCAAAATAAAGGGCAGAATTTGCCTTTCCAATGAAACAACTTGTTTTTCTGTGTGTCAAAGAGTAATCCGGTTTTTAAATTACAGCAGATTTCTGCACTGTCACAAAAGGCTGACATACATCACATTCCACTGTGTAAGAAAGACAAACACAAAATAATGGATTTTCTTTTCATTTCAATGATTCAAAAGTTGTAGTTAAAAGACATTGACAGCGGAGAACCCAGACTCTGGGGGACGCTAGGCAAAGTGATAATTTGGGGCCCTTGTTTGGGTGTGGGTTGGGATGAGGTGAGCGGGGGCAAACATCTGTCTTGCTTGCCTCCTCTGCAGTTAGGCGACCGTATGTGAATACTTCAGTGAATGAAGTAATGACAGTTATTTCTCTCAGACACTAAGAACATGTTTTTCGCAGTTTCTAAGTCACACAATGTCCCAACACCACATATATATCCCTACTGTTAGCATTTTATGGTGAGACATTTTCAGAATGTGAAATATATTTTACTTTCTTATAAAGGCTCATATAAATAGTCTGCAAGTATTATGATATCAAATTATGGGAGATCTGGATAGCTTAGACTAGACGACCAGGGTTGTTTCTTGCTTTGAGTCAGGCTGTTTGCTAGCAGCCAGATGATGAACCAGGAGCTTTTTTGTTTTAGTCGTTGTGACAGCAGTGGAAGGTGTTGAAAAGTCTGTTGCCACTTATAAGCAGACAGGTTTTTGTTACTGATCTAGTAGAAATAATGTCAATTGAATGCCTCTCAAGTCCTGGAGCTCTCTCCATCAAGTAAATGCCCATCAGAGGTTCAGTCTTGTTTTGTCTCAGCTCTTCCTCTCCTTCGCCTTCTTTGCCTCCACTAACATCAGGGCTCTTTTTCTATTGCCAAATAGAGTTTCCACAATTACTACGTTTGTCCTTTCAATCCTAAATCAAGCCTTCATTTTTCTGGAGAGATTTTGAACCAGAATTGCAAAGTGAAAGTGAGGGAACCAATCTAAACACCAATCTATAGGCCTTCCATTGTGCTGTCAACATTTACTTCAAAATGATAAATTTATGCAAAAAACATGTCTATTGCCACTTTAATGTTCACTATGAGTTTGATTTTAGAAAAGTAAAAGCACATGTCAGGGTTGAATGAATGCCCTTCATTCTCTGATTCACATCATTCAACGGCCCTCAACTGATTGCATTTATAATCATTTTCTTCTTGTTCTCCTCACATTGATGAGTCTGAATAGCAGTTGTCTGTCCTGTCAGTCAAGGCTTTTGTTGTGTTCTCAGGGGAGCAGCCTCCTTCCTCTATGTCTCCCGCTGTGCTGAAGTCTCAGTTGAAGACGCTGGTGATTGGATCGACTGGTGGGAGTATGATCACGACTGGGATAGCCTCAGTATGTGTCCATGGCAATCACACTAAGTGCCATTAAGATAAATTGCTGCAGACTAATGCCCCTCACTGTTGTCATAGCAAATGCTGCCTTCACGAGTGTCTTCCTCGTGTCCATAATCCATTCTGTAATCATCACTTTCCCATCTGCTACATTGCATTGCATTGTTCTATTTCTCTTCCAGACGCTCATGAACCACCTTTGGTTCGGAAAGAGCCTTAAGGAGGCAATTGCTGCTTCGGTTGTATTTGTCGACTCTCAAAATGCAGTTAAGTTTGAACCCGGCTTTGATAAGGTAATACATTCGCTGTATTTGTTTGATGTAATAACACATCATACTGGCTTCTGTTGCATCTGACTCCCCTCTCCTCTTCGCCCTTCAGGATGTAATAGAGGCTCTCAAAGCTCTGGGACACAATCACCAAACAGCAAAGAAATTCTACAACGTGGTTAACGCCGTGGAGAAGGACGACGGCTGTATCTGCGCAGTGTCTGATGCCAGAAAACTGGGCGAAGCAGCTGGTTACTGAGACCGAGAGTCAGTAGTGGTTTTTATACAGGATGCACCTGAAGGTTACAGGGACCTTCCTGCAGCCACACAAAAACAAAACCTGCAGCAGATGGTGTCTGTCCTGCTGGACAATCATTGAAAACAACCTGAATAACAGGCTTCTTCAGCTGAACACCTGCGGTAACATGTAGCAGTGGAACACGTGGTCTCTGGACAGAACTGACCGTAACAATGACATGTTGGATTTTGTTGAGCAAGAAGAAACAACAACCCTGATCTGTGACTGTCGCTGACCTTCTCTGACTCATCTGCTCAGCTTGTACACATTATCTCTCTGCCTCTGTTTCGACTTCTTACATATTTCTATTGTGAAACAGGAAACAATACTAGTCCATGCTTATCCATTCCACTACATAAGTAACTTCATAGTACGTTCATGTTAATACCTGAGACACAAATACTGCACATAACAGTAACTGGTTTGTATCTAGTAATATCTAGTATTCACACACTGGATCTGTTCTTTCAATTTTATGCCACTGTTTATTGAATTTGCATACAGTGAATTAAATATGGATACTATTTTTACTATTCATATGAAATATACTCCTTTTTACATGCTTAGTATACAATAAGGAAATACTATGTTATAACATCCGAAAACGGGCCAAAAGAGGCTTTTCAGGATGCAGTTTTTGCAGGAAATGGGCTAATTTTTCTGCATCTCTTTTTTCTGTATATATTTTTTATATTCTGTATGTATGTTTAATATGCTGCTGGTTGCTTGAATTTCCCTCGGGATCAATAAAGTACCTACCTACCTACCTACCTACCTAAATATCTATACTATCACAAACTGCGTTAAACAGTTTTGGGTTTTGAAATATGACTTAATACATTTTATATAAATGTGGTCATCTGTGCCATTTTTAAACAGTATTTGCCAAGTTTAACTCCAGTTAGAAAGTGCTGGAAACCTTGACATGTTTTTTGTAGGAGGAAAACATGATAACAGAATAAGGGGATGAAGGGTTTAATACATAAATAGCAAAGAACATACAATAAATATAAAGACAAAAATAAATAAATCCGGTTAGCAGTCTAGGTTTGACAAACAGCCAATAATTGAAGGTCTTTTCTTAGATGCATCAATATGGCCCACAGCTGGCTGGGCAATCCCTCTAACCTCAGGTCATCGCTATTGAAATCGGCTCTGTAAAGCCCTTCCTCTGTGCCAAACTATATTCAGAGCAGTCTGTGTGACTCCTCTCTGCTATTTTTTCATAAATAATTTTTCACTTTTGTGCCAGAGCGTGCAGCAGCTGGAGCAGGATAATCACATCTAGCAGTGACTCATACAAACACGAGAGCAGCTTCCTGAGTGAAAGTTTGATGCACTTTCTGTCGGCTCAAAGGCCTACAGCCCACAATCAATTCCCACATTAACATAGAGGAAACTGTTATTTTACTCATACTACGGGGAAATAAATCAATCCTGAAAGGAAAAGGTCAAATGATAAGCTCCTGGTGGTTTTTAGGGTGGGCTGTGTTGCCCTGTCACATGGTGTTTGGACCTCGGGGGGTGTGACAGTCACACTGTGCCCTGACCTTATAGGAGCCACCTGTTGCAAATGCCACATTACCATGTCTGGCAGCAGGAACAAAAGGTTGCCAGGAGAGGATCATGGGTAGGGCCTCATGCGATGACCACCCTGGCTTTCCCTGGCAAGCGGCGGCGGCTCAGGCATTTCCCTGACATCACACAACGGCACAGATGATCCGCTGGCTCAGAAACAAGCGCAACACTCCAGCAACCAATCCCGAGCAGCACGGTCCGAGCTGATTTCCTTTATTGCCCTATTTGCAGACTAATCTGCATACATAAATCCTCAGTTTTGTTTCTGTGAGCGGCTGCGGGTTCAACTGGTGACCCAGATGTTGCCACCGTTCAGTGCGCTTTAACTGTATTGTAGAAATAGTCAAAAATAACACCAGACACCACTTCTCAGTTCAGATTGGTTCTTTTATTGGCAGTCAGTGTCTGGCATGAGACAAATACACACAGGCTACAACAAGGAAGAGTTTGACATTGACACATGAAACATAAACTACAAACCAAGTGGACAGCGCTCTCCATCATTCAGAACATTCGACATGAATGGTGTCCGCTCTGACTGTAAATTACATTTACTGAACTGCCTTCTGCTTTATTGCATAACCCTATCAGTCATGTTCTCTTTTGTTTACTGCTCAAGCTTACAGCAGGAGGTCACTAGGCTCAGTTTCGTAGTCATTAGAGTCATTTTATAATTACTGAGTCGGACAAGAGACGAAACACCAAAACAATAACACAAATAATTACGGCAGCAATCAGACAATTTACTGTTACAAACACGTATAACGCACATTAAACATTTATTATATATCTGGTGATGTTGATTTTAATGATCCTTCTAACAATCATGAGCCATTTGGTCATCATTTCTCCTTAAACAGGTATACGTTCAGCTTCTGCTTTGCAAATATGTCTACTTATAAACAATGTACACTGATTATATGCTGTGGTGGATCTGGATATCCAAAGAATAGGGCCTTAAAGTGCATTGTAGTATTTTGCTCAGTCTAACTTAATCATTATGTGCTACTGTATACGGACTATAACCAATAGATAACAGTCATGGCTGTGTGTCATAACAAACACAAGTCTAGTGTCAATAAATGGAAATGACAACACATCTGTGGAGACAAACGGCAGTAGGAAGGGCAGTTTGGGCTCTGCTCTGACACAGTGGCCTATATTAACTTTGACTGAAGTGTCATAAATGTACTAAAACAATGTGGTGATGACTACAACAGCTCAATAATTACAAAGAGGTGAATATCAGCATTTAGGCAAGTACAAAAACAATCAGTGACAGCTATCCATTGTTGAGTCCTACCTGTTGTCTTCTAAGATTGCTTTGTTCACCAAAGTGCACAAAAATAGCCCGTGGAAACACAACAGGGCCATGTTTTGTGCCCTCACTTACATCTACACAAGGGCTGCGTGGGTATTCACAAGTGGACATTTGGAAAGGGGGGGAAAACGCAAAAAGTCGACCTAGCAGTTTTGCCGGCGTCACGTGATGGGTCGTCGGCTGTATAGTCTGTTGAACTTGTGTCATAGCTTTTGTTGAGAGATTAACAGAGAACACACAATGTGGAGCTAGGCCCTGCCTGCCAGAGATAGTCTCAGTCCTGGTAGAGAACCCAGAGGGACCCACTGTTTCCAAACTAACTCGAGTTCCACTTCAGCTACCGCTGGGATGCTGCTCCTCCATCCGACCAACTGATCTAAATCTCCTTGAGATTGGCTCCTCAGCTGCCACTAACACAGACAGAGAGAGAGAGAGAGAGAGTGGGAAGGAGAGAGAGAGAGAGAGAGAGAGAGAGAGAGCACTGGTTCATTAACTCTTCCAGCCCCCCTCCAATGAAACCGCACCTCGTTCCCAAGAGCACCATCCACCAACACAGTAAGTCCGCCGTCGTGGCTGTCGCTTCATTGTCACTATCTTGTGTGGGTTAACTCAGAGATGGTTAGGAATAGCTTGGTAGCCGTGTCAGGAAGTTCACAATGTGGGATCTGGTCTCCCTCGTGCCTCGAAGGGTGACTGGGCACGTGGTGTGAGGGCAAGAAGGCGAAGGAAGTTACGGAGTGCTGTGGGACAACATTTCAACCACAGTTGAAGCCTAAGAGAGCAAATACCCCATCACCTCTCACAGTAGTGAAGGGTGAAGTCTTTGGAGAGCTGCTTCTCCCCTAAACCCCACGGCTCCAGCTCAAATTTGTTCTCCACGTCATCCTCGTCAACCTCCGCCTCTTCGTCCTCCTCCTCTTCCTCCTCATAGTGGCTGGGCTCCTCGATGGAGGTCTCCAGGTGGTAGCAGAAGGGCTGGCCCTCTGTGTACTCGTAGATGGTAGGCAGGCTGCTCTTCAGGCTGCAGCGCCGACGCAACGCCACCAGCAGCGGCTGAGGCATGGTGAAAATGTCCACGTTGTTGCCCAGGTCAATCCATGCCAGGCTGGAGAACGTCTTGGGGTCTTTGAGCATCTCGGTGAGGTCTTTGAGTATAGCCAGGGTGAGGCGGTTCCCGTTTAGAGCCAAGGTGCTGAGTTTGGGCAGTGAGGCCAGAAGAGGCAGGAGAATCCTCAGGTTCTCGTCGTGGAGTTCGGTGAAGCTGATGTCTACAGCCACCACAGTGTCTCTGTTGTTTTGGAGGTAGAAGGCGACTTGGCGGACATCTCGAGTGGACAGAGGGATACCAGACAAGTCAACGCTGTCGCTGGACAGCTTTTTCTGTAGAGTTGTCTTGAGACTGTTGGAGAAGATAAAGACAAAGAAAGTGAGATTACTTAGATGACTCTGACATCTGAACACACAAATCAATACAAGTTTTAGCAGGAAGGTCAAAGGATCTTTGAATAAGTCCCCTAACTGTGCCCTAGGTGCAAGCTGTGGTTTTATGTTGTGTTTCCTGTGTTGTATAAAGGAGCGGGTGACTGGTCCAGCTTGGAGCGGAAGGTTGACACAGAGACTGCAGCATGGGGATTTACTAGTGTAAACAGAGGACCCAAAACATCCGAGTGGACCAGCAGCTTGAGCTTAAAGCTTGGAGGGCCACGAGCACAGTGCTGCTTACAGCACAGAGCCTGAACAGTTTCCTACTTAGAAGATGAAACTATGATGTGTTTTAGAACAGAAAATACTTGGACACTTTATGTATAAGACAGGAAAGGAAAAGGTTGTTTCTTTGTGAGTTAGCAAGATGCCTCCTGATGACAGATGTTGGTGAAAAAGCCAAAAAGTCAGGCAAAGGATGAATGCAAAGTTTTGTTTATTTTTTACATTCTCAGAATCTTTTGCTGCACTTATTGAAGTAAACTGTATGAGCGTTTGTAACAGTTTACAATAACAGTACAAAAACACACGCATTATTATGAGTTCTTGTTGCTCACTATTAATAAATGACCTAAGTCACTGTGACTTCATGACATAGTAAATCATCAGTTATTAAGTCACACTTACTTCATGCACTCTTTTATAACCTGCATCACAAATGAGCTGGAATCCAGTTACAGAGTAAAAGTACATTTTAGGCCCATGGTTTTGATCAGCCTCTGCAAGGACTCTTTAAAATGTTATTCTCATTCTTGTTGTTTTTGAAAGGAGTAATTAGTAACACAAAAGACAATGGTGCACTGAAGCCACAAACATTTAGCAAAGGGCAAGTTAATGAATCAAAGGAGAATGGACTAACATGTTCAAGTCAAAGGTTTGATATAGTGATAAAGAAAAACTGCATATTAATATCGTATCAGGAATCTGACTTTGAACTGTTATCACAGCTAAATATTGTTTCTGTGAATCAGTGGGTCATGTAGCAACATTGAGACGTGCATTTATCTACCAGTTTGACAAAACATGCCATTTTCTGTGTCACTGGAAATCTGCTACTTTGGTAGCATACACTGATCAGCCACAACAGTAAAACCACAGAACATTGAACTGAATAACATTGACCATCTCGTTACAATGCAATTTTCTGCTGGAAAACCTTGGATCCTGGCACTCATGTGGATGTTACTTCGGTGGCACATGCCACCCACATAGACATTACTCCAGACCGAGCACAATCTCTTAACTCCCAAGATCCCAATCTGATCAAGCATCTATGGGATGTGCTGGAACAAGCCTGATCCACAGAGGCCACACACTGCAACCCACAAGACCCAAAGAATCCGCTGTCAACATCCTGGTGCCCGTGTTGTTAGGTTCTTTTATTGACTGCCCAAGAATGAGTCGGAGAATCCTTCAGGTCTCAGATGAACAATTTATTTAGGTCACAGGTAAAGTAAATGCAGCGCTGGACTCGGAATGACAGAGCTCTCGCAGGATCTCAGTCAAAGGAGCCCAGAATTCCGGATGTAATTCACATTTATCTTCTCGGGTTGGAGCAACCCTGAACAGAGGATGGACTTGAACGCAACTGAGTATCATTGGCCAGTTACCTTTGACGTGAACAAATGTGTTATAAAACATGAGTGACTGTTGTCCTTGAGTGAGGCGTGTATCTATTGCTACAGACGGATGGAAGAGAAATTCGTGAAAACGTCAGGTTCCCGCTTATCAAGCTGAGTGTCCCATTGTTCTGATTAAAATGTAACAAC
>OMNN01008973.1:1068-12411 GCA_900302755.1 Chromis chromis
AGGAAACATGGGTTGTATGCACTGTATCATAACCATGAAAAAGCCCCATTCAATCATTTTTATCACATTCTATAAATGTTGAATATATTAATGGAAAAATACTCTTACATTTTGTATTCTAACTCAAAATATATGCAATATTTGTCTCAACCTTTAGACGTTAGAAGCTTTAAAGTTCTCCCAAAGAGTCTTTACAGTTCTCGTTTTGTGTCCTCTGTCATTCCCTTTAGGTAATAGGTTCCATATTTGGATATTTGGTTTGAACATTTCAAGCCCTGAGTTAAACACGTTTTTATAAAGCATATTGTTCTCAAAAAAGAGGATTCACTCTGCCGAGCAGCTCTTTTATGAAGTCTTAGTTTTTGGCCTTCTTGCTCTCTTTTTCCTTTTTTTCCTGCTTTTTCTTTTTGGCTTCCTTTTCTTTCTCCTCCTTCTTCTCCTTCTTCTTTTTCTCCTCTCTTATCTCCTTGTATTTCCACTTTGGTGGTTCCAGGAAGCCCTTTTCCTTCTTCTTCTTCTTCTTTTTCTCTTTCTTTGGCGTTGCCTCTGAAGGCCTGTTGATGCTGATCTGGGGGATACAGCCGGAGGGGAACACACTGTTCCGTCTCGCCATGCTGCGAGAAATAAATGTCGAAGCAACTTTGGTGGAGGCCAAGGAGAGGATGCTGCCTCGCCGCTCAGTGTCGGCACAGCATGTTGTAGCAATGGACTCCGCAGAGTGGATTGTGGGCATGATGTGTGACACTGAGCCGTTGCTGTGGCACAAGGAGCTTTCTTCTAGGTCCTTTGGTGAGTGTTTCTTCACCAGCTCTGGAACAGCCAGCCGCCTCTTTCCCATCTCTGGAGGGCTGGTAGGGCAGAGTGGACGGCATCCAGTTGAAATCAGAGGACTGTGGACACTGGTGGTGATACGCACCATGTGGTCCAAGACCCCGTTGTCCTCGGGGTCACGAGGTATTCTGAATCCAAAGGTGTTTTTGAGCCGCTGGGTAATTTTTTCTGTGGCAGTCTTCTCAGCTGTGGCCCTGTCTACTCTTTCCTTGAGCTGAGGCCATTCAGGGACATAACTCTCACAGAACTGCTCAGCTTTTGGACGTAGGGTAAGGCGGCGGAGACGATGCAAAGTCTCGTAGCGACCTGTTTTGAGGGCCCAGTCCCGAGCACATTTTCCTTTCGTGGAGTCTACTGCATGTATGTCAGCCCCTGGACAGAAAGAGGACAAAACCCAGCAGAGTGGGGGTTGATTTTAATTTTAAAAAGAATAATGCATTCAGCTTCTTTTTGTGTGTGTGAAAGTTCTCTGGCTTTTTCATTGCTGACAATTTGGCTAGCAGGAAAAGTGCCATTAATAACATTAGAATAGTATAGTATAGTATAGTATAGTACAGTATAGTACAGTCTAGTATAGTATAATATAGAAGAGTATAGTATAGTTTAAGTATAGTATAATATAGTATAGTATAGAATAGTATACTATAGTATAGAATAGTACAGTATAGTATAGAATAGTATAGTCTATGTTTCTTATTTCTTTCTGGTTGCTACTGTAACAACAGAATTTCCCATTGGGAATCAATAAAGATTCTATTCTATTCTATTCTATTCTATTCTATTCTATTCTATTCTATTCTATTCTATTCTATTCTATTCTATTCTATTACTGATGAGTCTGTTCTAGTTAACAGGTAAACAATATACCATTGAGCCAGTATGCACAAAACTAAACCCCTGAAAGCGGAACATCTAAATTGAATGCGGCTAATTTTACTGATTCATTACACATATCTGTGTTTTATGATTTATAATTTCAAAACATCTGCCACAAAAACAGCCAATTACTGACCAAAACAAACATTGGCACAACATAACACAATCACCAGATAAGCTGTGTTTTTTTTTACAAGCTCAGGTGTGTCTAATAACATTAACTCCTTTCTGCTCACGTGTCCCAGCGAGCAATGATGGTGTAACAGTGAGCCAGAACGTTAAAGCCAAAGCAGCTTTGTGGAATTCAGCCAACATTAATGCTATTATCTCCACCTGTGGTTTTCCTGCTCTGACATGTCACAGTGTCTCCTTAGAATGAGGCCTGCTGACTGTTTGGTGAAATGGCTGCAATTAGGGCTGCACACTAAACCATTTTAAATAGTACCTTAAGTTTAATTTAGCAATCAGCATCGTATTCTGTCTAAATACCATATTATTAAACTAGGAAGTGCAACTAGTGACGTCAAGTTCAGCCTCACTGGTTTGCCTGCATCATTATCAAGAGTAGATGTGATAGTTTATCATGATATACAATGTTAAACTATGACTAGCAGAGATTTTAGGAAATGTGCAGTCTAAAAATAAAAGCAAGAAGCTAATCTACAACCAGCAAGACTGTCAGAGATTATTGGAGTGTCTGTTAAGATGTGATAATGGCCTCAGAATGATCTCTTAAACCGGCCTCGCGTCACCAGCAAATTCACTCACGAACATATTTAGCGGGCTTCAAAAATGGACAGATAAACCGTGGGGGTTAGCTATTCTCACCACCAGTGCTGTAACTCTTTGTTTAGGGCAGTAATAGTCCCTGTTAATGGGCTAACGTCAGGGTGTCAAAAAACATCTAATAAGATCATAGTACAGCAGCTCCTGTAGGTACAACACCGTCAGAAGCTGCTTTAATGGGGCTTCAGTGTGTTTTGAAATGTGGCAGAGCAACTGTAGTGATAGTCATGGGAGCAAAACAAACACATGGAATTTGTGAAACAGTTTATATGTGCTGATATGCATCCTGTTATGCGCCAAAAGATTTGAGAGGAGAAACTGACAGCTCTAGAGTTTCTCTTCCTCTTCAACTTTCTAAATTAAAAAGTATGCTTTATGATGACATGATGCCAGCAAGGTCTTAAAACATCATCACCAAAATATTTACCCAGTGCACTAAGCACTATGAATGAAAGCGGATATGCCATACCTGATTTTTATAATCATTACCTGCAATATGTATAAAAGAAATGTGATAATGAATCACTACATTCTGCAGAAACTTCTCAGCTGTACAACGCTCTTACGTACCAGCCATAACAAGAGCTGCCACGACGTCGTTGCGGCCAGTCATGGCAGCTTTGATGAGGGCTGTGAAACCTCGACAGTCCTTTACTTCAGTGTCTATACCAGGATAGTAGTTTAGGAGATACAACACTGTGCTGATGTGACCTGTAGTGAAAACACAGAATACAGAGATCAGATCAGAAGTGTGTCAGAATATCCCCAATACCATTTTATTAAACTGGTGTCAACCGTCCACTTGACTCATGAAGATGTTGGTTTGGAACTTGTTGACTCTTAAACGCATTGCACTGTCTCTGTTTCTAATTTATATATCTTGTTTACTACAATATAAGTAATTGATCATTACTGGTTTATCTGCATATTTTGCCAGCTTAAGTGAACCTTTCTGTCAAACCTGCTTGAGATGCAATCATCAGTGCAGTGTTGCCTTCTTTATCCTGGTGGTTTATGTCTATAAAGGGACAGCTGTGAAGCCCATATACAATGTCCAGGAAACCTTTGCAGCAAGCCACCATCAAGCCGTTCTGTTGGTAACAGTCAACAATAAGGATCAGTGGCATTGCATTTATTTGATCACAGCAGAATAATTGCCATTATGAATGAGACTCTCACCCAGCCATTGATGTCCAGCTCCATCGCTTCTTCTTTTGTGACTCCTCTCTCCAGAACTTTCTGCAGAGAGACTGGTTCATTCCGGCTACAAGCTTGATACAGTGTTGATGCTGCGCTGCCGTTTGTTGTCTGCAGAGTGTAGTCTGGAAGCACAGAGTCGTCGGAGAGGATGCTGTCTGAGTCGGACTCGCTCCCTGATGGAGACACTTCGTCGCCGTCATCGGGGCCCGAGCCCAGGTGGGGGTCCTCCGCTGCGGTGGCCATCTTCCAACAGAACAGGTAAAATAGGACTGTATCCTTTTGGTTACATCTACAAGAATATCAAAAATAGAAACTGGTCAGGCAACTACTGGATGTTGTCTATAGCAACAAAGGTGCAATCAGGTGCACTCTAGAGACGGAAACTCAGAGAAGAGGATTTTTTCACCCTAGGAAAGCAAAATAATTACACATTAGTTAAAATCGTCTCCTCACTGTAGGCATGAAATTGTGGGTGAATCACAACATTCTGTATATCAGGCTTCGGATCTGCCACAATGAAAAATCTAAAGTTTGCTTGTTGACAGATACCAGAGTGACATGAGTCTGTCAGTCAGGGATTATGAGTGCTGCATTGGTGTGTCATGGACGTGTGGCGTTCCATGTTCTTTCACTGTTGAGTAAGTGGATCAGCATCTAAATGCTCTGCTGAACTTACAGTGTTGCTAAATGAGGAACAACCCACCTCAGAATAACCTCAGTCACATGCAGCCCTACTCAACACATGTTTTGGCTCTTTTGCTGCTTTTTGAAGCCAACATTCCTGGCCATTGAAACTAATGACTACAGCTTTCTTTTCTTTTTTAAACCTGCAGTGTGGTTTGTGCTTCACACACTTTAAGTTCAAGCAGAAGTGTTCCTGACATCGAAGTCAAAGCAGTGATTTAGAAATATTTCATGTCTATAAAGAGACTCGCTGACGGATATTTTTGTGTGTTGTACAAATAAAATCATCTTTGAGTGCTGACATGTCGAATCTTTTTACGTAAAACAGCTGGATAGCTCAGTGACTAACACCCCAGACCTTGGCATGGGAGATCGGTGGTTCAAATCCCGGTCAGGGCGCAGGTATCCAGTGAGGACCCTTAGGCAAGGTCCTTAATGCTGCCACGCCTACCATACGTCGCTTTGGATAAAAGCGTCTGCTAAATGAAACTGTAGAATTGTAGAAACCAAAGTAATGAAACCGCAGCATCCACCAACCTCCATCATAATATAATCCATATACTATAACTACCAGCAAACTAACTAGTAACCACAACACATTAACATAAAGTATACACACTTACCATAAAGTGTAATCAGTCAGCTGTAAGTGTAGCTATATCCATGTGTCACACCTCTGTGACTGCTTCTGAATGACTTCCTCCAACACTCCCACTGTGGTTTCAGAGCAGCTGAGAAGTCACAGTTTCCTCCCAGGCCTGTAAATAGAGGTACTTTGCCCATTTCCATCCCACATATTGTCGTGACGACATAAAACGAAAGAGGAGGAGTCTTCCCAGAGTCTTCACATAGACACTGTGGGTTCATCTACTATGCTTAGCTCATCCCATTTACAACAGCTTTATGGAGAGGATTACTTACTGCGCTGGCCATTTTCATCTTTCTATCCAGCACCAGTGGTAGACTCCAGGAGACTTATACCTATTTTCACTGGATAAACTGAAGAGAGTTTGCTGAAGTTTGTTGCATTTTGCCACTACTTGACCTCCGACACAATTAAACAATCAGGTGTGAAAAATACATGAAAAACACGGAAGCAAAACCATGACGGAAGAACAACAATCACAGTTCAACAACCATTCCACCTCATCTTAACTCAAATATAATTAACTATGCATTTACGCAGAAATCTGTGAATAACACACAAGTGTCACGCACAGTAGCTTGTATTCCACCCACAAACAAGTCATTAATCCAATTGTAAATGTATAAAATGCCAACTGTAAGCTGCTTCAGCCGGATGACTCTAATTAATTGTTTAGATTGACTTGTAGGCAACTAAATCCCATCAGATGTGACCAACGTGCTCTGAACAGATGGGACAGAATCCAAGGAGGTGAAACAGCAACAAAACTCATTTCACAAGAAAGCACTTGCAGCTGGTGGTATTTCTCAGATTCACCACAGGATGGGGATCTCTCACACTCTCTCACTTGGTCCGTTGTCAGATTCCAGTGCTTATAATTTGGTCATAACAAAGTGAAATTGGGGACCAAATCTGTGTCGTGAATATCAGGGATGTATAAACCGTATTGACTTGATGTAAATCTGAAATGTCTCTGGGAGGCCTCAATTAGTAGTTGTTTGCTATTTAAGAGTAGAAACTGGAGTAAAAGTTGTAAATTAAGCACCACAATAAGGATATGAAATAAGGATTCAAATTAAAAGCATATAGACGGTGCAACTTTAGCATAACATGAGAGCATGTGAGTTTTTTCTGAAGCTATTTTGAGTGAACTCCTGCTGTGGGAATGGTCACAGACTGAAATTAGCCTGAGGGATCTGTAAGACGTGACTGGACCTGTCTGGATGGATTGACCCCTCTTACCCTGAAGGGCCTGAGGAGAAATCCCACTGCAATTGACCAGCTGTCCTCATCTGCCCAGAGGAGAAAAAGACCTGGTGCGAAGCGTAGATTGCCTTCTTTTGTCTTTTTGTTGGATGTCAGGCAGGGTGGTACAGATGTGTCTCTGACGCCGCTTTAACCTGTTTTCTTGGCTTTGATGACAAACATCGGACTTGTTCGATTAAACGAGGGACGAAGAAAAGGACGTTCAAGTGAAGAAAAAGGATGCCACAGTAACGTGGAAAGTAACAGGATGCAAAAATGAAGACTTTGGCAAAAGTTCAAGGGAGGACTGAAGATCTTCTGGGATACAGAGTTGATAAAGTGAGTGCCTCTGCTCTATGACACCAACATTGTTCAAGTGAGGTGAAGGAAATAACAAACTTTAAAGCTAGAAACCTTGTGTGTACAACTCGGGCTGTTCTTGATTTTGATATGTGAACATAAATGAGATGTAAATTTAACAGCATAAAACAAGAGGTCACTTGAAAGTAAGAATGTTAAAGCATGTTAAAACTTCTGTATCTGTTTAGTTGTGTTGAATTATCTTTACCTTGTTGTCAAATCCATTCTGCTCTGCAGTGTAAAATATGTAGATATGTTATGAAAAGAATCACAATAACATTATTCTTGCCGACATCAGTTGAAAACGTGAATAAATGATTTTCATCGTCGTTCGTCTAAATATAAACACTAAATCCTGCTTGCTGCTGATTCTAATCACAGCATTATCTTTTTATTTGCCTAAAATGGGGTTGATTTTAAGTTGATCTTGGTTTAAATATAATAGACTGTGTGTTCTGGGGGGAAAAAAAACCTGATTTCTGGTTATTTAGCCAATGCGCTAAAAGATTTTGTTGCTGTTTATCTGGCAGTACTTTTTAATTTTGTCAATTCACTCACAACATTGTGCAGATCAGTCAATCAAAATTAAACAAACTACACAACTCTTCTCCAATATATCACGTAATTCATCCCCCCAGGTCAGTTTTGGTGTGACAGTAGCGGAAATATCTAGCTGTGTTTTCCACTTTCAGTATTTTATAGATTAGAAAGTGACTTTCAAGATGGAATTAACCTGGCTTATATTTTGGAATCAGATTTCTTTGGCCCAAGGATTTGATGCGGATCCGTTTAGTCCTCTTAGAGAAAATTCCACAGATAAGATAAGAAACCACTTAAGCTGAAGCAAAAATAAGAAAGACAGAGTGGTGGAGAGCAAGAGGTGAAGCAGAGTGGCAAAGTAATTGGTATAATTAGCTCAATCACTTTATTCTGTTCTGTCGCACATCCTTTTCAAAAAGAGGACTATATTTTCTCTTTCTCACCCACTCACTAACTTCTGTCTCCATTTTTTGCATAAGATTTCAGACGCCGGCAGGGAAAAGCTGTTGTCTGATGAGAACAAACAGGACGTCCAGACACAGTTCCAGTGGCCCAAGAAGTCCAGTGTGGCTGCAGGATGCAAAGGTACCACAGTGAGTTTATCTGCTGTGCTCAGGTCTGCAGTGAATTTAGAGAAATACTGAAGTTTACTGCACCTCTTGTGTCGGCCATAGTGGGGAGCTGTTTGACAGAAAAGCAGCGCTCGCATCACATATTTGTTTTAAAGCATTTGACATACCACTTGAATATATTTGAGATATAAAATACTAAAGGCGGATGCGAAATTTATTAGCTTATTGTGACGATTAATTATTGACCAATTAGGCGTGTGCATACTCACATACACAGGCACACACATACAGTAATCCTACATTGTGCAGAGATCAGTGCTGTTCAGCTCAGAGGGATCATCATTCCAGCAGAGTTTTTAAAAGCTTAACTTGATGGCCAAGCGAGCAAGAGCATTTTGAGATTTTTATAGCTGTAATCTGTCCTCTGGGGATTGAGATCCCGTCGTTGTCGGTCAGCCTGTGACGTGAATGTTTCCATATCTCTGTGTATGTAAAGCTGTGTGATACGTAGAAAAAGGAGTTGTATGACAAATTCTTCTTGTCCTTTTTTCTTCCTCACTGACTTTGTCCATGTTTGGGTTCGTATGAGTTTAGACGTAAATCTTATTGAATCACACCCCCGGCTGCCACGAGCCTGGACAGCTGTGCTCAGAAGATCATCTAGTCATGAATGCTTAATCTTGGCTTTGAGATTAAATCGTTCTGCCTCCATCCTGCCAGCTCAGTTTTCTGTGTGTGGGATATTTCCACATGCTGGTTTTTCTGCAGCACAGGAAAGGCTTTAGTACCTGTGGTGACAGTGGGGGAGGAGAAGGCTGCCAAACTGATTCGAGATGATGGTTAGATTACCAGTTTAGAAAACCTAAATGATAGATTTGATATAAAGTTAATCTGCAATTACATCTGAGTAACCAGGGCTGCTTTTTTGAGTTTTAGTGAAAGTGTGACGCAATTGGTTACTTTTAGAAAAGTGCTTCACACCATGATTGCCGTTATATTATATTCGTTTTGTTTCTCCTGTTTGGTTGAAGGAGAATTGGACAGATGACTTTACACATTTATTTTAAATAGGAGTGTAATATGCCAACATGTGCACTGTGATAATGCTAATGGATGTTTAGCAGGTATACTGTTTTTTTTTTTTTTTTTTTTTTTTTTTTATTAGTTTATTTCATAGGGACAGTGCATATTGATGAACATCTGCATAGAGACAGTGTAAATATGCCAGATTATAGCAGAGATGCTAATTTCCGTTCATAGTCCCTAGGCAGGTGATCAAAATACAAACACTACAATGTGGACATGTTCACCACATTATTGTTGCATGTGAGCATGCTAACAGTTCCTAATACATTTTGCAGATATTTGGTCACACTATAAAAAGCAATTAAAATACATTATAAAACAATGGAATACTGTAACGTTAAAAAACTGTTAAAATGGTGAAAATAACATAAAATATCTGTAAAATAATGATGTTTTTTATTGAAATTAACTGCAGTAAAACAATGTAATCTTTTGGTCACACATTATAAAAGAACTAATAACTATTTGTAAAAATACAGATTATGAATGTGGAAGTTGTGGTCCGTTTGTGATTGTTTTTTATACAGTCAACATGTAAATTCATATATTTCTTTGCAGTTTTAATAGATATTATCAAAACAAGGAATTTGTAAAATAAGAGTTTTTCAGTACTTAATATACAGATTTCTTCTTTCAAATAATAGCAAATATAGATTTTTAAAAAATCTGATTGGAATACATTAAAAATAGTGGAATCTTAATGTCAGATATTATTAAAAAAACTAATTACTATTTGTAAAAATACACATTTTAGATGTGGACATTCCTTACAGTTTTGGATTTTTAAGGGTTAAATGTAAATAAATACTTTTTCACAGTGATTTTACTACTTCTTATCTGTAATTTAACAAAACAGGGAAAATCTGTCAAATACAAGTAAATTGTTAGAAAAAAAATACAGTCAAAAACTATTAAAAATGTTTTTACAGTGCATGAGCCAAAACATTAGACTGATGATGGCGCTCGACAAAAAGTCAGGAGAGCAGCAAATCCATATTTCACAACAATCCATCTAATATTGGTAGAACATATAAGTCAAAATCACAAATGTCAGCCTCAGAGCAGCACTAAAGGTCCTTACCAAAATCATTAGGACATAAATATCTGTATACAATTTTACACCAATCCAGTCTAGACCACAAGATGAACAAATTAACTGGCAAACACTTTCACATCACAAGATAAAAATGGCACAAAACCAAATGGAAAAAGTACATGTTTGTTATTGACAGCCAAAGAGTGAACACTGAGAAGCTGATGAGGGAGGTGTGAAGGGAGAGAGAGGGGGAGAGACGGACCAGAGGGAGGAGAGAGGAATAAGAGGAGGAGCTGGAAAACAGATGCTGGCACAGCAGTACAGCATGTCAGCTACCATCCCTCCCTCATCACAGCTCCTCCTCCTCTTCTCTGCCTCTCTTACTTTTGGTCCCTCATAATCTTTGCCCACTAACTCGCCACACAGAGTGGATCGTGAGTCGAACACAGGAGGTTTTCCTGCAGTTTGTCGTCACATCATGGGATAGTAACAGCACTTTTCTCTCAGGGGTTTCTGCTCAGACGTGGAATATGACAGTGGAGCTCTGTGTACACTTTTCCTCTGATCTCTGCTGGGGATTACCGCAGGAATAGACTGTGTGCATGTGCTTGTGTGTGTGTGTGTTCAGCACTATGCCTGATTCTGAAGGTTTTGAGTGTAGCAGCAGAAGTGGATCAGCATGAGAGGGGGTCACCACCAGCGAGGTTGTGGGTGTCAGCACCTGTTCAGAAAACTACTCAGCAAATGTGGCTGCTGCTTTGTCCGAGTCAGAGGTACGTAGATGCTCTGCTCATTAACAGGATGTTGTTCTCTCACTGTGGGATTAAGTCTATGCACAGTTTACAGGCTTTTGTTTTCACTTATGATACACTTAAATTAGGTTATTTTTGTGGCGTCCTAAAGAGATGCACTAAGGTTTCACTGTCTAATAGGTCTTGCTAAGTTATAAAATACAGTAAAATCCACTGAACCTCTGAATAATATCAATAAGAAAATACTTGTAAAGTAACAGCTGTTGCCTGCTTTTAGCACCACAGAGGTTTCTTCTTCTGTTTGATTTTATGGCATCAAGGAGTTTAAGTGAGTCAAATTTCCGATAGTGTGCTGCCACATTTCAATCCTGATAGCAAGAACAGCATGCATGCCAGTATATTAATAGTTTATTAAAATGTGCCATCAATAATAGCCTAATTCGATACATGATCTATGATAATGAGGATGATGATGATACACAAAAATAGAAGTGCATGGCAAAAATATCATTTAGAGACCCACCATAATTCACAAATCATATTTTCAGGGTAACTCATGGCTTATTAATAGAAGTCAAGTTGTCAGCCTGATTACAGAATCTCTATAATAATATGACACTGAGCGCTGAATCATGGAAACACAAGAATCAGTGAGTCACTGTCCTGACATTCTTTTCCTTAAAAAACTAGGTTTAAACACACACACACACACACACACACACACACACA
>OMNN01008974.1:2762-13701 GCA_900302755.1 Chromis chromis
TTGTTACATTTTGGGCAAAAAGTTTTTACGTTTTGGGCTCAGCATCTTGTTACATTATCGACCAGTTATTACATTTTGGGTTTTATTCGCCCGGCAACAAGAAGCGCGAACCCGTCCAACGCTGCTTGCAGCTTTAATTAAATTTTTTTTTTTATAACAATTCGGGTCGTTGTTACATTTCAGGTTGTTGTTACATACCGGGCTCTAACAAGCCACAAAGCCCTCTCTCGTTTGCAGTTAGTCCAGAACACCTCAGCTCGACTTTTAACAGGGGCCAAAAAGTGAGAACACATCACCCCAATCCTCGCGTCTTTGCACTGGCTCCCTGTTCATTTTCGCATTGATTTTAAGATTTTATTGTTTGTTTTTAAAGCTTTGAATGGACTGGCCCCACAGTACATCAAGGACCTCGTCCAAATCTATACTCCAGCGCGCGAATTGAGGTCTGAGGGCCAGTTCCAGCTCATGGTGCCCAGGGCGAGACTTAAAACCAGGGGGGACAGGGCTTTCTCTGTGGTAGGCCCCAGACTTTGGAACGCCCCCCCACGGTGGAGTGTTTTAAGTCTCGTCTTAAGACCCATTTTTATTCCCTGGCTTTTTAACTTTGCGTGAGTTTTGTGGTCCTCTGTGTCTTTCATTTATTTTATTACGTCTTTTATTGATTTTATTGTTTTATTTATAGCATCGTTTTAGATTCATGCACTTATGTGATTATTTATTTCTTATTGTTATATGGAAATTTTTGTTTTATTGTTTTTATTATTCTATGTACAGCACATTTTTGTTGTTTAAATGTGCTATACAAATAAAGTGGATTGGATTATTAGTCTCACATAGCCAAGACCTAGATCTCCAAGACACTGTGTCAGCATTGCAGAAAGGTCTGGCTGAACCTAACTAACATTCTGCTATAAGAGATAAAAATGCTTTGGCTTGTTTGTATTGTTTCAGCCAATCACAGTCATCTTGGGCGGTGCTAAGCCCAGCAGGCAGTGATTGTACTCCTGGAGACATTTTCATGAAATGAGATGAGCACTGTCATTACAATTATTAGCATGTATGTAGCTACTTGGAGGTTGTTTCCTGTAGTTATGGGGATTCTGAAAACAACAACATGCAGATAGTGGAAGTGGAAGCCAATACAGAAAGTCTACATCGGCTAGTCAGACTACAGTCACCTAAACATAACCACACACAGGGAAGGATATGCCTCGCAACTCAAATTTCCACCAACGACAAAGTACATTATGTTTTCCTGACTTGAACAAAACATCGCCACTGAACCGAATTCATGCAGCAAATTACATTCCATTTAAAACATATTTGTCAAAACCATTTAGTATGACATTGTTTTTTTTAAGCTATGTAAAACTCTGGTTTCTGATTGGTTGGTGGTTGCCTGCTGAAAGACTCCCCTTGAACAAAGTTCCCAAAACCATTTCAGGATCTGTTTAAAAATGACATTTATTAGTTATAATGTCATCACATGTGGTTAAACATTTGATAATTGATGATGTTATAGGTAGGATTTAATTATTTGATCATAGGATGCCAGGTTTTATGGTTGTATAATGACACTTACTGTGTTTATTGGTCATGAAAAAAATATAGAAAATAACCCAAGGATGCAAATCCTTTGACAGACTGAAGTTCTGAAGCTGAGCTAAAAAAAACAACAAAACAACTTCATAAAGCTGACCTTAAAAAAAACTCATTAACTGTCCGCCTCTGTGTTGTTTTGTTTCGTGGTTATTTCCATGTGCTTGTGCATTTTGCTGGTCAAATTACAGAGCTGGCTTCAGTGTAAACATGGGTTCGGACGTCAGTGTCCTTTTGACCTCCGGTTTGAAGAGGATGCTGTGGATATGATAGAGCGCCTCAAAACGCACAGAGCAAATTTCATTTCATTGGTGGAAAATCAATACAGCCCAGTGTCCTATTTACCTGCAGAATATACAAGGAGGAATGAGGGAACAGATGAAGGTAGACCTCTTCCTGACATGTTTACACAGAAATCCTACAGATGACTCAGGACTGTAGCGACAAAGCTGGTTTTGAAAACAAAAACTTGGGCAACATCCAAGAATATTTTTAAGATTTAAATGGTTTGAAATTGAGGGCAGCAGACAACACGTCTGTTTGTGTTGCTTCTACAGATAGCCCCTTTTAATTCAATTTCTCTGCTTTATAAACTCAAAAGTCAAACTGCAAAAAGCTGCAACATTTATTTTGTATCTCTGCAACACTCTCTACTATACTAGATATTTTATATCCTAGATGTTTAGTTGATTAATAAATAGTTGGTTTTCATAACTGTTGGATAACTAAGGCAAATGTTTAACAAAAATGTCAGCTATAGATTTGTTGCAACTTCTCACGTGAACATTAGTTTATTTTCTTGTACAGTATTTACATCCATCCATTATCTACACACTGCTTAATCCTCTGTGGGGTCACGGGGGGCTGGAGCCTATCCCAGCTGACTCGTGCGAAGGCAGGGGACACCCTGGACAGGTCGCCAGTCTATCACAGGGCTACACATAGAGACAGACAACCAAGCACACTCTCATTCACACCTACGGACAATTTAGAATCATCAGTTAACCTCAGCATGTTTTTGGACCGTGGGAGGAAGCCGAGGAAGCCACGGATGCACAGGGAGAACATGCAAACTCCACACAGAAAGATCCCAGGCGTCCTAACCGGGCGCAAACCGGGGATCTTGTATTGTCTTCTATTTCTATAATATTAAATTGTATTTTGGGGTTTAGACAATAAGTTGAACAACAAAAGACATTTAAACATGTCCTGTATTGGCCATTTTCATTTCATGTTATTGTTTTGTGTGTCCTCACAGATGAAATGAATAGTAAGAAAACTAATGGAAAGTAACTGACAGGTTACTGTTGCCAATAGTGAAAATTGATTGCAGTATTACGTCTTGTCTGGAAGGACTCCTCTTCTGTTGCTCCTACTGATTTTTCTCTATTTAGTTCCTGATCTAAGGAAGGATAGAAGGACTTGTGTCGTAGTCAGATTGTAAAGATTTCTGGGATGTTATTTTTGCCTGTATAAATAACTACCTACATAATTCTGATGAAGCAAAACGCTGATTTTTGACATTCACCTCTTCCCCCTGGAGGTCCCTGTAGCAGCACCAGACTGGCTGCTGTTATCTGAAGGTTGCACTGTGTGGCACAAAAACGAAGGTAATATTTTTAGTTTCATTGCAGTCAAGTATTTCAAGAACAAGGTTTTTTTTTGCTATATCTGGTATGGAGGAAATTTTCCTGGAAATCTCACTCCTGCCTAAAAAAGGGGACAATGAGGCTTACTGCATTTCAAAATTCTACCAAGCGTTTCTTATCCATGAAGCCCACAGTTGTTCAGTTTGGTCCTCTGGCTTTGGAGCTTACTGACTGAAAATGGGTGTTTGTTTTAAATGAAAATAAAAAAAATAAATGTTATCATCCAACTAATTCCACGAGGGCTGGTGCGCACACCTCAGTGGCTGTCTGAAAACAAATGGAGCTTGTTTTGAGGAGAAACTGGAGGAGATTTCCAGCAACCTTTAGGGTTACAATTCTTTAATTGACTGCCTATTAAGCTGAGAACATTGAACTTTATGGAGAAAGAAAGCCTGGAGGAACCTTCAAGATGGTGGTAAAAAGCTATTTGAAATAAGCTGCTTGATATTACAGTATCTACTAAAACTTTGATCTTCAGTTTGTGGTTTTGTTTTACCCAGTTTTCCTCCTCAGTTTACAACAAATTATAGGCTTTCTGTAATCCTTCATGGTAGAACATACTCCCATTATAGTTAAGACTAACATGGGTCATTGAAATTAATGGCCTGTGTTATTCTTAAGGTCTAACTTCTCTACACCTGTCACACATGTCACATTTGTTGAAATAATAAATACAAGCCACTGAGGTTGATGTTCATTTAATTGAAAAGTGTCATGGAAAAGTGCGAAGTGTTGTGGATAAGGATCACGGAGACTGTGTGCTGCCAGTGAATCCACTCGGAGACTCAGCCTACCTAAGGGTTGCTGAGGATTAGGATCTGACATGAGAGAAAGAGAGAGAGTGACCTTGATGGTTTAGGGAGAGAAAATGACTTTTCATCCACGCTGGCTGGGAGGGTGAGGGGTGACGAGTGACACGAGAAGAGCTTAATTCAGCCTGCAGGATGGAGGGGAGGGGACAGGGGATACAGAGAATGGATGAGCGGAGAGGTGGAATCAAGCATTTGTCTGGCTCGGGTCATATCTGATTAAAGTATATGAGTCCAGTATGAGGGGTAATTTTCATCAGGCAGCCAGATAAGCCAGAGCGGCGCAGACACCGATTCTTTGTTATTCAGCAGGACTCGATCACAGACGAGTGTCCTCCGCTGCCGCCACAATCTCAGCTGATTAACACAGGAACAGAGAGGGTGCTCGGCTCCTGTTTCTCTTTCTCCAGCTCCTTCCTGTCTCCTATGTATCTCTCTTTATTGTACAGAGTCTAGTAGGTTATAGGAATGGTCTTCTTTCACTCCTTGAATTATTAATTTTCCATCCAAATTAATAATTTGTCCTGTATGTTGCAGTCGGTTTAATCCTGATTTGTCATTGGTAAGTTCCACATCTCTGAATTCCTTCCTTCTGTTTATATTGTAAGACTGAATACCTAAGTGAGAGCAAAATGACAATTCAGTCTGAATATCCAGCTATTAAATTCTCTCTTTCCTACACAAATTATGTTTCAAATTGTCCCTTTGCCCAGCTGCTTATGGAGAGCCTAGATTTAGTTTTAGTTTTTTGATTTTACACCGAGATACAGGATTCAACAGTGAGCACACCCATGTACATCATCATTTGGAAGTCAAATGATTCTAAATTGTGTTATCCCTCAATTGCATCATCTCTAAATTGAACAATATAGTATTGTAGTTACACCACTAATTAGGAAGTATAGAACAAACCATGATACCACTAATCAGAGCTGCAGTGGACCTCCTCCTCCTCCTCCTCCTCCTAAAATAACACCACACAGTGTGCGACTTAATCTAGCTCTGACAAACAGGCAGGCAGGTGCTTCAGACTTGGTACAAGGGTTATCAGTGGAAATCAGAGTCAGACAGTAAGAAGGACAATGCATAATGTCAACCTCTTTGGACGATGTTCAAGAAACACACCATTGCGCCCTTTGTTACCCCTTTTCCACCGAGCTGGTTCCAGAGCCAGAGCTTGACTTAGCAGCAGTTCTTTGTGTTTCTACCACTTAAGCACCGGCTCCAGGTGTTATAAACTGGGGCTTAGCAAGCACCATCTCTTTGCTGGGCCAGAGCTAAGAACCGAGTACATCAGGGACTGGGGGGCGGGGTTATTGTGATCAACAGTGGAAACACAGAACCGCTATTTAAAAAAACAACAACATCCGAGCGACTCGTATTTAATTTTGTTGTAGTTTTTTTTTTTTTTAAACAGTTGAAAATGGACGCTAAACTCAAACAGCAGTGGTCAGAGGAGGAGACCCAGAGCTTCCTGGGACTGTGGCGTGAGTGTTGTATGTATGAAGTGACGTATTGACGTTTTACATTGACGCAATGGCGTGGCTCCAACTTGGCTCCTTGCCCATGGAAGGAGGTGCAAGATTTGAACCAACTAATCACCAGCGTTAGCACCAGCACCAAACTAGCACCTGGTTCTTCTTGGTGGAAAGGGGGTAATAGTTCACGTAGCCACAAAGGTTGCTTTCCAATACCCAAACTATCATACTAAATACTATGCCAGAAAAACATTTAGAATGTCTCAATACGTCGTATATCAGCCTAAACCACGTATTTTGCAGTTTTCAAGCCAGCATGCTTTTCTGGTCATTCTGACCTATAGTCCTCTGCACAGTTACGTCACATACATCACGTTGTCTCGTGCCAGTATAAATACATTTGAGCCTCTGAGACTGCACAGACAGATGACAGCTCTTGTCGCACTACAGACTGCGTTAGTCAAAGTATAAAGCGCAATAATATGATGACGTTGTAAGTCCTGATATGATATGATATGATACTGCATGAAACAGTGTGTATGTACCTTGTAAAGGCAGCTACAGTAGGTAAAGAAAAAAGAAAAAGGATGTATTTTGGAATAAACCCAAATCTGGACTGCACACTGACAGGCTCTCATGGACTTGGGAGGTGATGAAATTTCCCCATCAAAATCTTTGTGTCCTCATGGATGCAGAAAGTATAACACTGGCCTAAGGAGGCTGGAGGCTGGAGGCATAAGTCAGCAACAAAAAACCTTCACCCAGGCAACTGTATGATCGGGTGGCTGAAAAGCAGTGACAGCAAAGTGTAACATAAACGTATTCCAGCTGACATTAAGTCTACCTCAAAATGTAATTGAAAATGCAGTTTAGTTGTATAGGAATGCACTTTTCTGGAAACAGGGTTGCTCATCTCACATAACAACAGATATAATGTTCCTGCAATCCAATCCAGGTTTGTCACAATATAAACACATTCTAGAGTTTGTTCTTGTTTTAATTTAATAACTACACCAGTGAACAAGGAAAGCTACATGGAGATGACATCCAATTTGAGACTGTTGATGGTTAAAGCTAAAAAAGACGTTAAAAAAAACGTCCTCTTCATTTGTGACAGCTGAACCTCTGAAAGCCACAGTGTCGTCCGCAGTGACTCACTGGATGCCATGATTGATTTAAGGGTCAGTGAGCCCAATACATTTCCTCTGAGCCGATCTTTGAACGGCTGATGTGATCTTAATTGAGTCTGGTTCATCTTCCCAGGAAAAGAGAAGGAAGGAAGAAACAGACAGAGCTCAGATCCACAGAGGTACAGGGAACATCACAGAGATAACTGACCGCACTCGGATCAAAACACAAGCGCATGCAGATGTCGTTCTACTGGTTCCCACTATTTGGTTTGCAAACAACAACAGTGTTCTCGTGTTGTAGTCAGACAAAAGTGCAGTGACCATAAAAAGACACAAAAAAGACACATAACGACCACAAAAAGACACACAACGACCACAAAAAGACACACAATGACCATAAAAAAGACACAAAAAAGACACGACCACAAAAAGACACACAACGACCACAAAAAGACACACAATGACCATAAAAAGACACAAAAAAGACACGACCACAAAAAGACACACAACGACCACAAAAAGACACAACGACCACAAAAAGACACACAACGACCATAAAAAGACACAAAAAAGACACACAACGACCACAAAAGGACACAAAAAAGACACAACGACCACAAAAAGACACACAACGACCACAAAAGGACACAAAAAAGACACACAACAACCACAAAAAGACACACGACCATAAAAAGACACACGACTACAAAAAGACACAAAAAAGACACACAACAAACACAAAAAGACAAAACAACCACAAAAAATACATATCAAACTAGAAAAGCCCTCTGAGAGCTCAGACCTCCTCCAAGCAGCTGCTACCTCTTCAGCTCCGTGGTGTATACCTCAGTAAACTACTGTATTAGCTGGTTCTGTCCGTATTTTGACGTAATGCAGTCACCTGACAAATATACATGAATGGAACCTACTGCTCTGACACATACTGTATTCTTTAAATCGCAGCATAGACGTTGTCAAGTATGACACAGATGATTACATACATACACATACAGTGCTGTGCGAAACCTTTAAGTGCTTTAGATGTTTGAATTATTAACCATCAGGCAATGCCATCAGAGAGGTATATATGCAGCAGCAACGAGTCCAAAGAAACAGCCAGAATCACAAAGAACTATTTTCAGTCACAAGGAGAACAAGGAGTCCTGCAACAAATAGTCTCATACTGCCCTGATCTTGGTTTCATGGATAACATCATGACTGGATAACATCTGCATTAACATGAAGACACAGAAGGCACAGAAGGCACAGACAAACTAAATCCAAGGAACAACTGTGATGTTCTCTGAAGCAGCACCAGTTCTTTGTGTATCCTCCACCTAAGCACCGGCTCCAGGTTCTAACAACGGGTGCTTAGCAAGCACCAACTCTTTGCTGGGCCAGAGCTAAGCACCGAGTACGTCAGGGGCTGGGGGCGGGGTTATTGTGACCAACTATCAACGGTGGAAAGGGACACACAAGTGGTCATTAGTGTCCTTTTTCTCCAGGACGTCCCTGGTCCGATTGCAGATGTATTGGAATGACTCCCAGGACACATGGAAGTTTTGCACAAACTGTTGCGCTGGAATCTGGTACAATTGTGTCCCACCAGTAGCACGATCGTGGATGTGCCCAGGCAACAGGCGACCTCCACCTCACAATCAGCCTTAAGACCATCTATAGAGATAAACATAGATATTATCATCAACTTATTGTGTTTGTTTAACTGCTATGTAATTGATGCAAGCGTAGTCATGTTACGGTGATGCAATGGGGTGGCTCCAACTTGGCTCCTTGCCAATGGAAAAGCAAACCTGTTCTTAGGAGGAACGAGATTTGAACCAACCAGAACTAGCACCAGCACCGAACTAGCACCTGGTTCTTCTTGGTGGAAAAGGGGTGTGTCTTGAAGAAGTGGAATCCATGTTGGTCTGCATCCAGTGGAGATCAGTCTTGTTCAGTGTGTGCTGGAGTGTCTGATTAAGATGTTGCTACCAGAACTGCTCATATTTATTAGGATGGTGCACTAACATTCTTCCAGTGCAAGAGTCACTTTTGAGATTTTTCATAGTGTGGAAATCCTTTTGATTATGATTTGACCAGTGGCCACTGGTACTTGAAAACACTTATGGATTTAAAGTCTTTCTGGGTCTTGTGAGCACGATGCACAACTCTCTCTCAGTAATAGACTATAATAGCAGCTCACTAAGCTGTTTCTAGCCATGACATGCAATTGATTAGTAACTGACTAAAAAAATTATCTATACTATCTCTGTTTATAGTATTAGAATGCTGTAGAACATAGTAGAAACTACCAGGACCGTTTGAAATTTGTAAGAAAATACAGCTTCCATACCATTCCAAACGGCATAAAAAGTACATGGCATTTTTTGTAAAAGCCACTTGTTTATATCATTTCCAGAAGAAATCTGTTGGTTGAATAGAATTATGAAAATAAAAATGAAAATATGGTTTGCAATGAATAATTCTGGCATAACTGTATGCTGATCTATATTGATCATCAGGCCAATAATTAAACGTGTAAATACAAACCAATAATATTCCCACTGGCCTCAGCTTTACTTTGTGTTCAGTGATAATTAGTCAAATGTGAGCACACTAAGTTCATTGCAATAAAGATGACAGACCATTCCTGATCTTTTTAAACTTATAGTTTCTGGTTACCATCTGCTTGCCCAGGAACTTTGGTTCACCACATGGAACCTTAAAAGCATGGAGGATGGAGCCTGGATATAACAGGATCCTGTGGGACACTAAATTCTCCTTCTTCTTCTTCTTCTTTTTTTTTTTTTTTTTTAATTTTACATCATTAATAAAGCAAAACATAGAACTAAACCATTTTTTTCCAATGAGGGTTTATTTGGAGCTTTGCCTTTTATAGGAATTTGCCCACTCTGTTTATTGGTTAGAATTAATTGCTTTAGCTAAATAAGATTTCAATTAGTTTGTGATTTTTATTAATAATTCAATGCTTCAATTGTAGAGTTAGATCCTCAGTTAACTGTTCCACGCCTTTCAGTTTTGTTTTTCAAAGTCTAGTTTTAACCTCTGCAAAGTCTTGATGTCATTTAAATTGAGCTTTATTGAAAGAAAAGATCCTGTCAGACCACAAACACATATTTCCCCATCTGAGCTCATTTTAAATCACATAAACAGACACAGTTGGATGTTATCAGTATTGAGCGAAACCAGCTTGTCAGGTCCGCAAGACCAGACAGAAGCTTAATAAAGAAACTGGCATGAACTCACCCCTGACTGCGGCTCCAGCAGAGCATCGCCTCATGTGGAGTCGAAAGGAAGGGAGAACAGGCTCATCGGACCACCCTCTCCATCCTGCAGTAACAGGACGGCTCTTTAGTGTGTAACTGTCAGCATCAATGCGTGTGTCAGCCACGGGGACGCCGGATCTACAGTCGCGGATTCTTAAACGCTCGATCCAAGATTCATGCCTTTTTGAGGTCGAGAGGATTTTCTGACACGTTTCTTTCTTTGCGGATGTCATCGCAGCCTGCTGTACTGTGACACCGCGTTGTTTTTATTTCACTTTGGGAAATACACTAAAGATTGGAGGCGCTGCATTCCGTTTTAATTCGTGCGTAAAAGCCTGTCAATGAATGACGCGTTGTGCCAAACGGGTAAGTTTTCATAGGCACTGATGAGCTCCTGTCGGACGGAATCTTTGGTATCTGAGGAAACCTGTTGGATTATAAAACACACACACACACACGCACACACACATTACTTTCAAGGACGGCGAGTTTGGAGAGTGTTGTTCGTCTTTCTGGTGCGCCTTCAACGCGTCTGTGCGCCTTGGTGACCCTGCAAACCTTCGTGCGGTGATTACATGGTAGAGACAATGTTTTTATGCAACACGAGTGCCATAAAGGACTGGAGCTATTTTCTGTCTCAGATATTGCCTCTGATGAATAAAACTACGGGCTTGGTCAGCATCGACAAAGCGGAGGCTGTGACGACCACCATGGTGACATCTCTGCAGCCGGACGGCGCGATGAGCGCCAGTAACCCGCCTCTCAACTCCAACCAAACCTCGGGCATGGAGCACGTCTTTCAGTACTCTTATTCGGAGAGTGACCTGCTGTACACCAACTACCGGACACCAGCAAGAGACTCCATGCCGCTGCCCAAGGCGGTCCTGTATCTGGTCATGGCTGCGCTGGTGGTGGTGGCGGTGGCATACGCGATAGTTGGACACCTGGTCAAAGATGTGGTTAATGACTTTGTCGGTATGTGACCCC
>OMNN01008975.1:4840-17680 GCA_900302755.1 Chromis chromis
CTTCTTCCTCCCTCTGCACTTTCTGACATATCATCTGGTGTTTACATTGAGCAAAGGGTTATTAGACCAGTGACAGGCAGCCAAAATGAAACGGTTACTTTGAGTAAAATCACAGATTTCTCTGGGTTTGAAACTAGTTAGGAACATTTGGGATAATGAAAGTTCAAAAGGCAACAAAATATAGAACGGGTAAAGTAGTTTTAATGCAGAAATGTTACATATAATACCTTTAAGAGAACTAACTAGCATTAGTTTAGACACTGATGTAAAAATTGAATAGAATATAGCAACACCTTAAATATGGGTTGTGGATCTAGCAAAAACATAACTTAAAGATTTGATCCACGGTGTCATGACATTGAAACATACCAGCCATACGATGACAGTGTTGTGGCCCATCTGGGCAGCAGCATGCAGAGGCGTCATCCCGTCATTGGCTCTGATGCTCGGATCCGCTCCGCAATCCTTGACCAGGTATTGGACGACCTCCAGATGACCCTCCTGGCAGGCCAGGTAGAGCGGTGTGGCACCATTCTTAGTTTGGGAGTTGACAACACTGTGGGGAAATGAAAGAGTTTGGTAAACAAAAGACTCATGGATGGACAGAAAACAAACCAGACTGGTGTTATTATACTCAAAATTAGCACAGCTGTGACTCTACATGGCAATTTAATTCATGACATTAATTCAGTTTAACAGTATCTCAATACTGACTGGATGAAGATTTGACTAATTTCCATGTCCACAGGTTTAAACTTCAGTCCTACAACCACATTATTGTTAATATTTTTGGATTATTTCAGAAGAGTTTTAACACAGAAACGAATTAAGTGTGTACATATACACATTTAAAACAGAATAACAGTGCAGACTATATACAACAAACTTCTCTGCAGGTTTTAATAATCTATAAAGAAGAGCTTGGGTTTTAAATCAGTGTGGCATTCATGTAAACTGAAAGCAAAACTCTTACGCAGAACCTGTCAAAAGAGTAGAAAGACTCCCATTCTCTAACTTGTCCATTGAAAATTGTCCATTTCATTCTAAAATAGAAAGAGTAACTCTTAGATTCAAGAATGTTCTTACTGTGTACGCCACTGACACTGAAACTGTGTGGTTGTATGTTTTGTGAGTTTAGGGGATGTTTAAGCTGATTCCTGCTGTTTTATGTAGGAGTGCTGTTGGTCCTCTGTTTATTTCTCCCTATTATGCAAAAAGTCCATGGATCCCCATCTTCTTTATTCTGCTATTGCACAAGTCGTGATGTTTTCATGAGGTCTTCTGCTTTTTTCTCAGACGTAGGTTCATTAGAAAATTTTCCGAAAAAAGCTAAAAGACAGTAAAACTCCAATGGGATAGGAAAAATCTTTTCAGCTGACATTAGACTTGTTTTTGTACTCTTAGTTGTCACACAGGCAAAAGAAATGAAAATGTACTTTGCTACACACTTGCCTGGCTAATTGATCTGTTTGGCTATCTTGACACGCTGTGATGGTAACCCTGCTGTGTCTTACGAGATAATGGCTGTAAAGCACATTTTGTTATTTGCCAACAAAAACAGTAGTTGGTAGAAGAGATTAGGCTGTTTTTCTGTGGTTCATGCATTTCACTGTGGACAGGGCACTTGATGAGAATGACCTAAAAGCATTAAAAAAAAAAAAAAAAACGTGAACAGTGTTTTAAGGTTATCTAAAAACCTGGATGTGTGGATTTAGTCTGAAGACAACAGGTAGCTAACAGACAGGAAAACATGCCTTTGTCAATATCAACATTGAGCTATTCTGAGCGTAGTGTTGGCTAGCCAAATCCCACCCTCCTTTATTTGGAAAGGCCCTTTAAATGCCTGTATCCCTCCTTGTCCTAGATCCTCTCTGTCACAGCGGGAGGTCAGGGAGTGAACCAGTGCTTCCACACTAAATCCCATAAGGTTGTGGCTTTATTTGGACTCTGACAAATGAGCAATGTGTCTCCTAAGAGGATTATCACTCCACTGGCTTTGCTCGACTTGCTTTGTGCTTAACGAAGGGTTGCCAGTAGGCAACTGAGAAGGTAAATAGGAGTAGAGAAGTTGAGAGGCAGGGCGGCTCCTGTAGACTCAAACATGACCCTGCCATGCTTTCCCCCAAAAGGATTTGGCTCATTAAAGCTACTCATGGATGGCATTATGTTCAAATATAACATGCAAGGTTATGATTAATCTGTGCCAGAAAATATATAGGAAATCTTTGGAAATAATAACAAAGTCTGAGGCATCGCTTTCCCTTGAGGGAAACAACTGGGGTCTGTTTGGGTGATTGAGGGAAAAGTTCCAAGTAAACAGAAGTACACACTAAATATTTCAAAATAAGAAGGTTAAGTAATCTGTGTTTCTGTCATCAGGAAGTGGGTACTTAAATAAATTATTCATGCGTGTAACCAAAGTGGGATGAAGTTCACCTGCAGACTGGGGTCTGAGCAGGAGAGCAGCTTATATTAAACCCAATGACAACATTTTTAAGAGTGATGAGGTAGAGCGTGTTCACGGATACAGTTCTGTCACAGCAACACAATGCCTTTGTCTCAACTCTTCAAAGTAAAGAGGCTTGAATACTCTCCACTAAAGAAGTGCTTTTGGAGAACAGGTGTGGCTTTCAAAGGGCTAAGAAAGAGGTTATCCTTGTGTGACAACGCAAGTAGCAAAGTGGCAAAAAGGACGCTATTTAATCAGTCATTCGACGGGATGAAAAACACACTAAGATAGAAGACATTTGATATGTTTCTAGTGCAGCTCTGATGAGTAATTTACCTCGTAATTGTCTGTTACCTTCTCCCTCATGTACACAGGAACAAAGGTTATCTCCATTACTAGCAAAGTAATTGATGTCACACTAACGGCCGTCCTCTCTAATAAAGGCTCGTTACGTGTAACGATAATGAAGAATGCTGTGAGAAAATGTATATGCTTTGTTTAACTTAATGACTTTAAAAATAGAATTACATAATGTACAGCTCTAATCTACAGAGACGATTATGGACAACAAAAATACTGAGACAATAAACGTGTAGAAACAAACAAGGACATTTGAAAAGGCCCTAAATGAAAGCGACACTTAAGGGGTTTCAGGTATGCACTGATCTACTGCAACATTAAAACATGATTAATGATAGGTGACATGAATAACACTGGTCAGCTGCTTACAATGCAGTGTTCTGCCGGGAAACCTTGAGTCCTAGCATTCATGTGGATGTTACTTTGACTCATACCACCCATCGAGACATTGTTCTATACCAAAGACACCCCCCATGGCAGTGCAGTGCATCCAACAATTCCTAAAAAAAACTGCTCAGATACCGCTTGAGGAACACGACCAAGAGCCCACAACAAACAGGGTGTTCTGTGGTGTCTGGAACATGAATGTTGGTGACAGGTCCTTTAGGTTGCCAGATGGAACCTCTGTGGATCAAGCTTGTTCTGGCGCATCCTATAGATACTGTATTGGATTGGTATCTGGGGAGTAATGCCAGAACAAGCTCGATCCACGGGGGTTCCACTTGGCAACCCAAAGGAGCCGCCACCAACATCCCTGTGTCTGACCACTAGAAGTCCAATGTCAACACCCAGATGGATCAGAGCTGCTTTTTAGAGCAAGGCTGACCTAGACAATATTAGTTTTAACATTGTGGTTAATTGCCGTATCTCAAACTTCAGTTCAGACAAATAAATCTGGATAACACAGCCTTGTGTTCACCTCACTGCCAATGCATATTTCCAGTTTATTTACAGATATTTGAAAAATGTGGAGGAGTGATGTAATGATTCACTTTAACAACTGTATATCTAAGATTTTAATTTGATAACAAAACCTTTACAAAATATATAGTTGTAGTACTGTAGACTTTTTTTTACCAGGAAGTGTCACACTGCATTTTCTCACGTTAAACCTCTTGCTGTTGAAGGGAACAGAAAGGAGGTTTTATCCAAGTGGTACCAAGAAGTTATTAAGAAGATTAAAACCGAAGAAAATAAGTGCAGCTCAGTCATTGGCGGAGAGAAATACTCGACTATTTACCCTTTACGCTCTGTGTATCTAAACATAACGCCCACCGCCGTCAAATTAAAACTAATTTTTAAAAAACTTAGTTGGAAAGAGCACTAGTTGTGAATAAAGACTAAACTAAACAACACAAATGACCTTAAGAGAAAAGTTAGAAAGCACATGAATATGTTGAGAGAATGCTTTATTTCTTATTGTTCAATAGCCATCTTAATTTGTATTTTGTTGTATTTAAATGTTCCAACTGGTTCTACTTTTCAGTCTTTTCTCATCTATGCTAGCAGTGAAGCTTTCTCTTGCTCCTGCATCAGATACTTAGATGCAGGATGAAACTCCTGACTCATTTTGACACAAGATCTTCCATCAGACAGCTAATTTTCTGGATTATCCTAATGTAGATATGTGCCATTTTTAACTGTATATTATGATTGTAGCTTGGCCAACAATCTTAATCTGCACTAATTAGTTTCATAGCTTGTCAGTAGCCTCTCTCTCCTCATTCATTCACTCCTTTGTGTACTGAGGTTATCAGCAGAGGCACAGCACATAAGGCTTTTAGTTGTGGTTCACTGGGATTCATGTGTGAGTGTCAACCAATTTAGATGTGGCCTACATACCTAACAGATACTAAAATATGCATCTGGAAACAAAGATATCAACAACATCTGTGTTCCTTCAATCCTAAAACTGCAGACAATAATGCAGCGGTTTTATAGTCAACCTTCTCCTCTGACTGCTGGTCTTCACTTCACAGAGTATTTTTATGTAAGACATTTATCCTAATACAATAACTAACCTGGGTTTCCATGACATTTTGTACTTGTATTTTACTTTTAGTCTCTGAATAGTTGTCCTGGAGGTCATAGTTTTACTTGGGCATTTTAGTAGTCGTAGTGGTTTTAGTTGTTCTAAATGCCATGTCAAGAATATAATTCAAGGTGAAATTAAGCTGTCATGAAAATGTCGGCTTTATTATAATACACAGTGGGCTTAAAAAAATATTTGGACACTTAAGTCACACTCAAAAATGTAGGAAAGGGTTAGAGTAGATGGCATTCATTTTAAAGAAAGAGTATAAGCACACTTGTCAGAAAACTGTTTCACAAAGAGAAGCCTGTTTTTAAATGCTAAAACACAAAATGTAATAGACATTTTATTTCATGTATTAAAATATATGTAAAGACAAAAAAGGTATTTGGACCTTAGTGCAACATTTCTTTATGTAGATTGAATTTAGACACAAAACAACACACATCTCAAGAGCTACTGCCTCTCTGCACATGTACTCTGCAGGTTTTATTCTAGCTGTGTTCATATTTGAGCTTACTAATAGCTTCCACCATATCAGTCTCCGTCTGTTCACAAACTTGTTTATTTTATTTTGAATGGTCTGTGAACTGAGTTGTATCGGGTCATTCTCACTGATCTCTGGAGAAATCCTTGCTGCAGTTTCTGTCCTGTTTTTCTTGACTTCAGTCATGAGATAGATAAAATACAAGTTTATAGAATATTTTATCAAATAACCTTAGGGACATCAAGGGGGTTGAACTGTCTAAATACATCAAACTATCCCACATGCCGTCAAACGTCTGTATTGATCAAAGCCTAGGTGGAAGTATGAGCGCTTGTGTAGAGGTTTTCCAGTGTCTTGATGCTGTAGTAGTGTGAGGTTAAATTTTAAGTCTTTACCTTACATTAGTGAGAAATGCTGCAAACAGAAAATGCAACTAGTTGGTGCTGCGTGTTTACAGTGTCGGTATCAGCCACACTCCCATTATGTTGTACCATCATTAGGCTGCCAGTTACTAAAGTGGTGATGTAACAGAGGGAGTCATGTTATCCTTGTGATTTTTCAAGTAGAACAAACTCTGAGCCATCAAATTACCTCTTAAGACTCATTGATACAAATGTGTGGCTTGTAATAAACCCTGAAACTAGAATGCTATCTCTCTGCTGCAAAGTTCTTTTCTAAACAATGCCTGAGGCCGGGGACTAGAAAGCAGCCCGTCTATTCAAACGGATTTGTTTTCCTCATTATCTTATCGCCAGTTGGCGCTACTGTGTGTCGCCGTGGAGATGATGGTAAACTGCAGCAGTGGGAGGGGAGGTGGAGAGCAGTGAATGGGGCCCAGCTATCAGGGAGCTACCATGTCCCTGTGGATCATTAAATTTTCAGCAGGTATGCACCTGTCTGGGGTGCAACCGGACAATATTGGAGGTGCAGAGCACAAGGTTAGAGCCTGGACAAGCTGCTTATCCTGCTCAGGTCATCAAAGTCAACACTTTAAACAACAAGGCTGTTTAGCTCAAACACTGAGTCGTAATTACATTTCTGTTGCTTTATGGCAGCAGTAAGTGATCATTATTGATAGTCAGTCATCAAAGATACCAGCACAGAGCACATCCTTCAGTTCAAGGGTTAATATTTCCCTTTTTATTCTTTTACAACCAGATGTGGACAATATTGCTACTGTAAGTGAAAAACAAACCAAGCACTAGCTGTTTTACTGCGACGTCTCTGAGCAACACATCTACCCGTTAATTTATTGTGTTAGTTAAATGCATTTTAATCGTATTTAATTGCAATGCAGCCATAAACATATCAAACAACAGGCTACCTGATATTTATAATTAGAAACTTAGAGTAAAATATTAAGAATTTCTTTAGAGGAAGAACAGTTAACATCTTCTCTCTCTGTTTACTCCTATAGCTGTTAGTAGAACTCCCTGAGGAAGTTGTGCAGTTCAAACACTTTTACATTGGCTACAACACAATTCAATGCTCAGGAATTAACACCACTGTAACACCCCTTAGTGGAATTACAGAGTAGAGCCGCAATGACTAATCAATTAGTTGTCAATGATTAAATAGATTGCCATGGTTTCGATAATCGGTAAATCAGTTTGAGTTTTTTTTTTTAAAGAGAAAATAGTAATTCTCTGAATCCAACTTCTTAAAATGAAATACTTTCTGGTTTATTTCCTCCTCTGTGACAGTAAACTGAATATCTTTGGGTTGTGGACAAAAGTCATTTAAGGTCGTTGTCTTTAGTAAACACTGACCTATATCACAAGTTTTTGACATTTTATTGACTGAACAACTAATTAATTAATCAAGGAAATCGTCAACAAATGAACTGACAATGAAAATAATCATTAGTTGCAGTCATATTACAGATTCTACATACATGCAGGGGTTAAAGTGGGCCGGAGCTCTCCGGAGCTGGGCTCCGCCACCCCTATTACGAATCGCCTCATTAAAAAGAGCAGGCTCGTTCAGCTAGTCAGCAGTGTGCTGTGTGTGTGCAACTGCCCACTGCAACACCGAATTTTAGGGCTCCCCCACCTGTCAAACCACACTTTAACCACTGCATACATATATACGGTGCTGACAGGCTGTAGACCAGAAACACTTGGCTAACAGATAATTATCCCGCTTACTTACTTGGTAATGTTAAATGTGTGTGAATTATTCTTCAAAAATTTGTAAATCTGATGATACATTATCATGTATAAGCTGTGGAACAACTGCTGAATATTGTTTTATAATGACACACCCTATCGAAGTCAACATTTTTGGTGTTTTTTGTAGTAAAACCTACTGATTCGGCTGAAATGAAAGTGGGATTGCATCTCTTTTTAGCAGACATTACCTGCAAACAAACTGTTTATAAAGAGTTCTATTCTCATTCTGTTCCTACAGCTCTGTGTGTCGGTGTTGCTTCCCAGAGGACAACTCAATCAATCAACATCTCACCAGGGTCCACGGTGCTAATATGGTCCATTTGGGTAAGTGTTATCTCTGACACAGATGGGTCTGACACCGCACTGATTAGGGATGACATTCATTAAGGGGACACAAAAGCATACACGTCTTACTAACAGGATTAGTCAATTAATTAATTACTTGATCGACAGAAAACCCCCAGCAACTTTCTGTCTGAAACTGGCCAGGTGCTAACTTATGTGGGACTAACCTGGTTAAATAAAGGTTTAAAAAAAACAATACAAGCAACTAATTGTTTAAGTCATTTTCTTCAAGCTAACTACCAAACATTTGTTGGCTACAGCTGCTCTAATGGGAGAAACTGCTGCATTTTTGATCTTGCATTATAGTAAATTGAATATTTTTGGACTGCTGAGCAGCGAAAAAGCTTTTTTTTATGTTTTTACTGTTTTTTGGTGTGTGTTTAGATTCTTAGTCATCCAGGTCATGATAATCATAAGAAGTTCATGGAGGGCAAGTGGGCTCCGCTTTGGACATTTTCATTCAAGAGGCTTCTTTAGTTCAATTTTTCAGAAATTAACTGTTTTCTGTTGTTATTTGATTGATCAAGAAAAGATTCTGCGGATCAATAGGTATTGAAAAAACGTCTTATAACCTCACATCTTCAACACAAATATTAAATCATACACAATTGCTGACATGTCTGTAAACAAGGCTCTCACACAGCCAGACAGGTTTGCATCAGCATTATTGAAATATCTTTAGGTGTAATACATAAGCTGCTGTGTTGTAGTAGCGTGCAGTATTTTGGGAAAGCTAAACCACTAAGAGGTTTTTTTCTTTGTTTCCGTAATGGGATTTGAACACAGAGAAATTAGATTGCTCCACAGGCATCAAAAAGCAAAGTTCAAGTTGCTTCTTACTGGTGCCAGTTGATTCTTTAAATAATACCAATAGTATGAGCCCTAATGCGCCTGTTTCTGCCTCTGTTGTGAATTGTTTAAGCAACTGAGAAGAAATAAGAGTTGATGTGCCGACCTTTGAGAATCTGGAAGATCATTTATCAAAGTCAGACTTCTAAAGTGGCGAGAGTCTGAAATCTGAATCTGAGCAGAGGATCTACTCTGTTCTATTTCAGTTACAAACAGCAGGAAAAACCTGACTGGAGCCTCAAGAAATGTCTTAAATACAATTTAAAATCAAATAGGTGCTGCTGGCTTAATGGTTGAAGGGAGTGTTGTCTGGCAAGAAGTTAAAGAAAGAGAAAATAAAAAAAGAAGAGTAGATGGTGGTAGGTTATAGTGGAGCTTTACATCCTTAAGCATTTGTAATATTAGCAATTCTACTTTTAAATTAAGCTGTTTTTCCTAACATTGTCATATCGGGGCACCTAACAGCTGTTTTTCCAGCTAAGGAACAAGCTAAGATTTTGATTACAGGGGTAAAAGTCACAATTTCAGTAACATAATTTAAAATATCTTGAAGAGAAAGAACAATGAGCAATCGCAAAGTGTGGAAATAAAAGAAAATGATTCAAGAGGACCATAGATGTCAGCATGGATCAGTTTCTATGCCACACTTCTTTGACATATTTAGATAGAACCTTGCAGAATTTGTGTTAAGCATGATATGTTTTAGGTAAACAAGCACTGGCACCTAGCTTTTACCGAGTGTTTTCTAAACAAATGCATTTGCTGTCCCTGCTCAAAGGATCAACTGAAATCCTGCAAGATTAAGTGACCATTAGACAGCAGTAAGAAGAAATCAGCAACATATAAATCACATTGACAGTTCAGATTTTAAACACAGTGACAGGAAGCCTGCAGGTTGCTGTAAAGACAAAACTACATTGCTCTTACTTTGGGCTGTGCCCCAATAACAGTCGGAGAGAGGGCAGGTCTCCCTTGGCAGCAGCGTAGTGAACAGGTAGGGCTCCTGTATCGGTGGAGGCCCCGGGGTCCACCTCACCACTCTTTAACAGCCAATCAGTGATCTCGTGGTGGCTGAAACGGGATGCAAGGTGGAGAACGGTGGCACCAGAACTGTCTCTGTCCTACAAATCAAACAGAAAAAGAGGGACAGAGCTGGAATAGAGAGTTTTGCAATTGCATGGTTTTCTTTTCTTTTTGGATTTCAGAAAAAGTAATCAGCACAATTGTTTTTCAGTACAAAAAGGCAAGTAACAAGAGGTGTAGGCTTAGACTGTCAGTCAGCTATACAGTGTATTGCATGCTCCTATAGAAACCAGCAAGTTAGTCTTAAAGAAATTTGTTTTAAAGAAGCACTCAGAGCTATTGCACAACTAGCAGATGCACAAACTAATTAAAAACAACTTATGGTCATGATTAAAGTGCTATCTGACCGAGAAAATGTTCAATTTGTCAAAAGATACACAAAGCAGACACAGAATTTTACAAAACACAAGGGGCTTCCATATTTTCTCTACATACTTTGCACATACTTTACTTTATACATACTTGGATGTGTCTTAATACTGGCAATTTAACAACAAAGAAGCTGCAGTCTGATGCAGTGAAGTGCTGCAAATTAATGTCATTAGCATCTAATAAATTCATGATTAGACTTGAGTGACACAATGGTATAAAGTGGAAGCTAGCATCGAGCTCCCATCAAGTAGATTACACTGTGAGTGGTACCTGAGAGGTTTTACTACTAAATGTCAGCCAAGTATCTTATCAGTTAATTTATGCCACCAGGTTGCTCTTTGTCGCTTTTCTGCGCTCTGTCAAGCAGCCTTCAAAAGTAATGGAGACAGTAGGTAGATGACGGAGCTCGTATTACTGTTTCAAATTTAGAATCAGAGGCTACTACAGGTCTGTAGGACTCGAGCACGGTGACATAATGTGATAGAAGACGAGACGTAATATGGGTCAGCTCAGCGGCTTAGTCAGTGGCGACTGTCGCCTCAGTTCCTTAAGGTCTTTGGGATGAATCTGACCTAGCTGGCTGGGTCCTCTCCTCTGTGTGGAGTTTGCATGATCGCCATACGTCGGCTCTGGTTTCCTCCCACAGTCAGAATAAAGTCACTGGTTACGTAAACTTAAAAATCTAAATTGCCTCCAAGCGTGAGAGTTGTTCCAGTCCTTGTGTCTTGTCCCTATAAGAGTCAGGTGACCTTTCCAGAAGGTACCGTGCCACTTACCCACTGCATGCTGCAATACGATGGAGTATATACTGCATACAATAACTTGGTATGGGAAATGTGTACGAGGATAATCTTTTAATATGATATATTAAAGAAAAAGCAACCTGCTGCAAATGTTACAAAACCTATAGGGCCACATCCGACTATAAAGCCAGCTGTAAGTATTTGGATATCTGTTTTAACACAAAGCGCCCACATTTCTGAGGTTAAAACATAATTGGGCAATGGATATTATTATTGTCGTTATTTCACAGCCTTGAGGAACAGTCACTTTGCATTTCACTGTGCATATCGTATGAGGATGTGACGAATAAACTCTTGAATTTTGAGTCACTTTACTTATTTTGCTTTTTGTGGTAAATCCTGGGAAGTAGAGCATTTTTGACTTACTGTACACTCATAATGGGGGTTTCTTTCCTGAGTCTTCCAGCCCATTTTCCACTTCTCCTGCAAGCCCCTGAATTTTTAGAATGAACCCAACTGTTGTGATTTTAGCAAACCAGCTTCTCTTTCTTACATATTTTGCTTTTTTCATTGTCTTCGCTGACACGGTCACCTCTTTACTCCTCATATTCACTCTATTGTCTCAGTCTGAACAGCAACTTTTTAAAGTCATGTGTGAACTCTTTGCGTACAATCACTAAAAAGTGTCACTTTACTTGTAAAACCTTGTATTTCTTAAAACACTGCAACTCCTACAAAGTTGTTTTACTAATTATGTAAACCTGCTTTAAACAGCTGTGTTGCAGCTTTTGGTAAAACTCCTTCAAAGCACCTGCTGTATTTGCTTGCTGCATGAGAATAATTTGCATCTTCTAGCAGGGACATAGAAATGAGTCAAGTCAGAAGGTTTTCTTCTATTGCTGTAATACTTAGAACACCAAAAATCCTTCCCACTGTCAAATGAACCTACACCTCCATCGCATATTCCTATTTGTGACCTTCATGAGTTACTGTTTGTCCTGTATAAAGGTTAAAACATTTGCAAATCCAGTTTTGCATACTTAATTTCCATGGGAACATGACGCAATGCAGCAAAGTAGGTATTAACCCAAAACCAAAAACTTTCATTTTCATTTGAAGTTTCCTTCAGTTGACAGTGTTTCATGTGTACTTGAGTTAATTACATTTCTTTATTCATGCTGCTTTTCAGAGTGCCAGCATGCAGGCTCTTGTGGATGTCTGAGGGCCTCCTTCCTTTTGAAAGGCAGCACATTGTGTGTTTTTCTCTCAGACTACTGGACTGTCATCATTTTCTGACATCTCCTCAGGGCTTTGACGCTGGATCCTTTATTTTGCAGGCAATTTCCATTTTGGATGATTTGTTATCACCACTTTTACAGTCTCAGGAGCTTAAAGACTAGCAGTGAATTATTAGTGTCATAGGTTTATTGTCCTTGTGTTCAACTGCCTGATTTGTCTACATAAACACCAACACAAAACCTGTAAAATGTAGTGAAAAGTGTTCATTTGACTTTGAAAAAGTGATGTATCTCTGGGTTTTCTCTGTTGAGAAGCTTAAATGTATGAGTAGACCATGAGTTTAGTGCCTCTGAATGACCTAAATGTTGTTGATGTTTTTACCTCCTTAAGGCATAAGAATACACTAAAAGTAGTTGAGATTGGGTGAGGGGCTTTTGTAACTTGACTACATAGCTGAGAGATAGCAGCCAGGTGGGAGAAAACAGAATTAGGCTACTTTCTGCTTCACCTGACTGCACCTCGAGTCACTCACCTCTGGCCGACATCCTCCCTGGGTCAGCAGCCACTGTAAGCAGGCCAGGTTGCCGGTGGCCGCTGCGTCATGCGCCGGGCTTGCCCCATTGTTCGCCAGGCAGTTCCCCGGCAGTCCTGCCTCCTCCACCAGGAAACGCAGGCAGGTGAGCTTCCCGGCCCGGGCTGCGTGGTGGACG
>OMNN01008985.1:11077-34764 GCA_900302755.1 Chromis chromis
TAAATATAATGAAAGCTAATACTGTCGTCCACACTTTGAATTCAGTTTGTTCTCTGCTTCACTTGAATACCACAGTATACACTGCAGCAGGGCATTTCAGTACCCAATGCACAACCATTACCTGGTCTTTAAACACAAACTGCTTTGAGGAGCAGCTCACTGCAAATTATTCATGCAAGACAACAAAGAAATCTCTGGATGCAAGCCACCGTTTCAAAAGGTGAACCTTACAGCGCTGCTGCACTTTAACCCTGTCCTCTCTGCTTTATCTTACCTGACTTTAATTACTGCTGGCACATCACTTGGCTCAGTGAAGGAGAAATTAATGAGGAGGATGAAATATGTGATTACACGCTTATTTGTCTCTTTAGACCTAAAATGAACATAAATGGCAGCGCAACTCGTGTGCTTAAAGCCTGAAACGGAGAACATTGGAATTACATAACGTTGGCTGCTCACCAGGATATGCTATGGTAAAATGCCGCAATTAATTTTGAGGTTATGTAAAAACCTTTATCTGATTATACTGCTTTGAATGAGGCTGATTATTAGGACTGTAATGAAGACATCCAGTGCTGTGGTAATTGTTCCATTAATGGAGGGCTACTTGGATGTGTAAATCCCATATTCCTTACGAGCCAATCCTCTGGGAGCTTCACAAGATGGAGCTTTCACACTGTATAGCTTTGTTTATATGCAGTCTTTCTGCCTGGAGCCCAAACCTTGAAAATATTGCAGATAATTATGTGTGAGCATAATTATGAAGGTTGATATAAGATGGCAGTTTGTGACAGGGAGGATATTACTCATGTTGGCTGAGATCTACCAGGAAGCAGGCAAGTAATCTATTCATCAATAATGCTTGTGTACATGATTGCATGGAAACATGACAACTCGCAGAATCAGCCTCTGATGTGAAAAAAAGAGATGTTTTTTTCTTCAAAGGGAAAGAATGTGTCGATAGAAACACATTAAATATGACATTCAGGATGGAAACAGCGAATCTGGAGGCAATCAGAGCATCAGTATACATGTGAAAGCAGACTTACTTGAGGGTGAACTGTTCAACAGTGGAGTTTGGCATCAAGTAGAGGAAGATTTTGAGGGTCTCTCCGGGCTTCAACGGCTTCTCAGGCAGCCTGAGGAACATGTTCTTGTCTAACTGCTTGTCCACCAGCAGCTGCTCCTGACTGGCCTGGTAGAGGCTGATGCTGCCGATGCGCAGCAGGGGGTGCTGTGACAGAGGTTCTCCCCTGGAAACTCCACCACCCCTGTGACCTGAGCCCTCACTGCACTCCCCGTCCAGATTAGGCTCGTGGAGTGTGTAGTAGAGCTCAGCCTGAAGGGTCTCACTGGTTAAGCCGTCTAGGAGCCCATCGCCAGAGCCTTTCCTCCGACCCAGTGGGGCCACATTGGTGTTAAACCAGGACGGAGGCAGCTCCAGCTGGGCCAAGCACTGTGCCAGGTTGCCTTTCATGCGGCAGGAGGTTTTAATTTCACGGACGTCCCGGAAGGCGTGCAGGCGGACGCACGGCAGCTTATCCTGAGCCTTGAAGTCATCCCAGTCGCGTCCAGCGATGTAGAAAAACACCTGGACAGTGGGGTTGCTGGAGAAGACCCGCGCCTGGACAATGAAGGCCCTCACCTTCCAGTTGACTGTCAGCTGGCCAGGAATATCCAGAGGACTGGCTGGCTGGAGCAACTCCTTGGACAGGGCCTGGTCCCGGGCAAAAGGCCCAAAGCTTATGTTGATGGCAGGGAGGTCTTTTGTCTGGAAAACCACAAAACTCTCCGAGCGCTGCAGTGGGTGTCCAGTACTGGGGCTACTGCTGCTCCTACTGCCGCCGCCACCGCCAGCTGTTTGTCCTGTGATCTGAGCCTCCCGCAAAAAGAAAGCCAGTTGTGCATTGGACATTTTGAAGTTGGCGGGCAGATACACATTGGGTGGTGAAGGACTGGCTGTCATTGCTGAGGAACTGAGGAGGGCATCTGAGCTGGTTGGAGAGATTTTCCCTGCAAGAGCTGTGAACGGAGAAAAGACAAGGGAAAGATTAAACTTCTAAATATAGCTTGTCTTTTCACTTTTATCACAAGACTTTAAAAAAAAAATGTTTGTGAGAAAGAAAGTCAGAGAAACAAGACGATGAATGAGGTACGGTCAGGAAGTGAAACAGGTCAGTCAGCTGTAGAGGGAAAAGGGGGAGGTCAACACACACTAATCAGACGATAACCAGCCACTGTCAACCATCCGGAGCACAGCCTATCCAACAAAACCCTACCAAGATGCAAGATCTTTTCCTGCAGCATGACAACACTTTAAATTAGTGTTTGGCTTTTAATTAACTCTAAGGAGCACTTACAACCACACAAAACCCTACAAAATCTTGAAAAACGCTGAATTTACAACCTCAGAATGGAAATGAAGGTCACCCTAAGTCACAGAGTAACACGTGAAGCTTCCAACACCTTCTACATTGTTATTTATGCAACACACTACTTAGAACAACAGGTCAAACACCTTTTACTCCGTTGAAATCAAAGTGGGGCAAAATCGTAAAGAACAAATGGAATAAATGTGACATACTTATCAAAATTACCCAGAGCTGAGCACAGAAACATAGTTGCCTGTCCCCATGGTCCAAATCATAGATTAAAAGTCCCATATTCCAAATGGTTTTATCATTGAAATCTCATCCTTTAAATCTGGGGGAAAAAGAAAAAAGAAATGGAGCGGATCTGTTTGAATTCCCCAAAAGGAAAGCCTCTTCAAACGTCTGCTGCTCGCGAGCACTCCACAGAAGTTTGTCTTCTTTCTTTTTTGTTGGTTCCTCCTCAGAAAATCTTGTGTCGCAATAGAAGAAAATGAATGAAAAAAACAAAAAGAAAAACAGCAGCAACACGCTTCTGCAGCTCCTCACTTGGTCATGTTCCTGTTGCCGGCTACAAAGGTTCCACTGAGCTTCTTGAACTTGTGCTTGTCTAATTCCCCGTGGCTCAGGACTCGGTTGAAGCTTGGTTCAGCCCCACACAGCGGCTCTTTCAATCCCAGACTGTGCATGGCTCCGGGACAGACACTGATAGACAGCCAGAGAGCCTCCTCCCGGTTGGTGGGCTGTACGGGAAACTATAGACAAAGCCTTTGACGCCGCCCCATCTTGCCACACCTAGTCCCTGGTCTATAATCACCATTTCAGCTCCGGGTCAGAGCTGAGACTCACACAGCCCTCTGAGGACTCGACCTACACCACACTACACACACACACCGACACACACATGCAAAGAAATAACACTCTGCAGCTCGATTCATCCTCCCTCTCTCTCTCTCTCTCTGGACGTGTTCAGGCAGACTCCTGTGTGAGTGCAGAAGGGCTGAGAGAGTGTGTGAGGTGGTGGGGGATGGATGTATTGCTTGAATGCCTCCAGGCAGGGAGAGAGAGTAAGAGAGTGAGAGGGTGAAGGGGAGAGGGAGGGATTAGGTAAAGGTTATTGATGAATTAGCCTAGCTCTGCTTCCCTTCCCCTCCTCCTTCTACTTCTTTCCCTCCTCCTCCTCTTTCGTCTGCTTTAGCCCCATGAGAAATCCATGAGAATGAGGGGGTACCGGCGAGAGGGGGAGGGGTATGTGCTCCTTCACTCACATGTGCCTGGAATTCCCATAATAAAAGAGAGAAGGGATCCACGGATATGTGTGTGTGTGTGTGTGTGTGGGCTCCATAAACTGAATGGCAAACAGTGGGGGCAACAAAAGATGAAGCCACAGCAGAGGAGAAACATCCCGCACTTACAAATGAGCAGCCGTAGCCATAGAGAAGGCTGGAGGAACTATAATGGTGAGAGACGCTACTTAGGGACTGTCTAGTCTTTATCGACCAGAAGCTCTCCACCTCTCTGGAATGTGTGTGAAAAGAGCAGCTCTTGTCTCGATCACATTAAAAGCGACAAATAAATATGCACGAAATTTCTTGAGGGGCTCCTCGACCAGAGCTCCATCTGCTTCATTCTCCGAGGTGCCACCATCCAAAGCCAGTATCTTTTACAAGTCACATGACAACTTCACAACACTGTGGGACTCTCCTACTAATCCTGTCCTCAGGAAAGGATTGACTGTGAGCCTCACATACCTAGCATGCCTGCCAACTTGAATATCAAAGAAGTGTGTTTTTACCCCTCCACCATTTAAAGGTCTATATGATTTTATTGCTGTGTTTAACAAGTAGATATTGGAAGAGCGTTTGCTCCATCTATCTCACTGTGTCTTGAGGCAGCAGTAGCCTAAAGCTCAACCTTGAATCCTGCGACTTGCTGGGACTTTTTAAAGTAAATGCTTTCTCCACTGGCTCTTAAACTACTGCTGAGGTGGCCTTGAGCAAGGCACTTAAAGGAATGTGTCTCCATGTGCTCCACAAGCACCTGCTGCTGGCCAAACAGCCCAAAACTAAATAGTTTCCAGCTTGCAACTGTTTTTAATGGCGATTTAGCTTTAAAAGCAGTTTCCTTCCAACTCGGTACCGTTGAGGGCACCTCTCTCTCTCTCCTGCATCTGCTCATTTAAACCCAGCGAGGCTGTAGGGCCGCATTAGAAAACTTAAGGTAAAACAGCTTGCTGACATTATGAGTGTGTGCGAGCCAATAACAGCACAATATCTGACTGTTTGCATCATCAGTGATGTGCAATACAACAGTCAAACCGAGTACAGCAGGAGGAAAGAGTAAATGAAGCAGGAGTTGCATTTTAAGACAACGTGAAGCAATGACCCCATTATATTTAATGAAATGAAAATCACTATTAAACACTTATATTGTCGCTGTCATAGCAATGAGCCTTCGCCATGCAGTGTTTCTGAAATTAGCTGTGAAACTTTATGCACTGTCTTCAAAGGTTTACGAGTCAATAATAATGCTTTTAAATAATCAAGGAGATTTCCACAGTCACATCTCTTTGGACCACCGTCTCTGTCTCCCCTCACCTGCTGGACAAACACTCATTTCTTCACCTACTGCCATTATAATTATTATCTGTCTCTGTTTTTAATAGCTGTATCCTGTCGTTGTTTTCTGTCATTGTTTATAGTCATTTTCTGTTTCTTTTTAATTTTCTGTTTCCTGTCACTATCTTTGAGTTAGTGTTGTCTGCTACTGTTGTCGGTTGTTTTCAGGTTCTGTTATCCGTCACTCTTCTCAGTTGTGGTTTTCTGCCACTATATTGTTTTCTGTCATAGTTTTCCGTCCCTTTTTTCACTCACTATTTCCAGTTGCTGTTTACTGTCACTGTTTTCCGTCATTCCCAGTCACTGTTTGCTTTCATTTACTATACTACTTGGTTAATGTAGGCACTAAGGGGGAAAAAAATCATAGTTTGGGTTTAAATACAGCCATGTAAGTCTTAACCACAAAGCTCTGGATGTTTTGTAGGTTGCTGGGGTGATGAAACCCGCCACAGGAACAGCCCCTAAAAAAACATCAGCATCTCCCAACTTTACAGCCTTCTTTGTAAAAACAGTACAGTTTGTACTGTGGACTAATAAAGCTATCACACATTTTGATATTAGACTGGGCTGCACGGTTTTGTCCTTACATATAATGACTGTTGTTAGCATCAGCTTCACAGCGACAAAACTTCAATGCATTAGATTAAATTTCAACAAACACAGTGTACTCGCTCATCTAGGAATGGAACAGGACTGATAGTAGAAGAAAAAAAGAACACTGTAAGGGTATATCCAAAAGCACAAGGCTTTGTAGCCTCTGGCAAACTGCTGAGAACCCTAAATGACATCGATACTCTCGTGCTCAGCCTGAAGGTCACCTGACTACTGCTCAGGAGACTCCTAATCCCTTTTAAATGCAATGAAACTGTACAATGACAATACATGCACTGAATGCCATCAAGCAAAACAAATCCTTTGCCCCTTGATCTGAAGCCCGAGGCCTCTGGGCGTCATTTGAGAAGGTGATTACAGCCTATCATGCATCAGGGTGTGCTTGTCTCGTTCCAGCCTAACAACATCACTGGGTAGGTGGGTTTGAAGGGGAGCACGGACACAGATGGGCTTCCAGTGTGAAACCCTATCGCCTTCCTCTTCCACTTGATGTCCTATTAGACCTCAGGCCAAATTGAATTGAATTCTCTTCCTGTTGTGCTCCTATTACGTGAAACATCTGCTCTGTGTGCGTGAGGATGTGTGTGGCGGCTGAATGAGTGGGTTTCTTGTCTGAAGGCACTTTCCATTCATCAGATTATTTTGTGTAATGTCAATTAATGAAAACATTGGGGCCGCTTTCAGACTGAGGCTGCAAAGAAAGATACTTTAGATAAGGGAAATAGCTCCAACCACAGCGCAGCTTATTTATCCAACTGGAAAATGTCATTGTCACTTATTGGTTTTTTGTATTTCAGAACTTTGGAAAACATGCAAAACTTATTTTCTCCTCCAAAGCCAATGCATAGAAGCATATTATGCATGATTCACAAAAAATGCAACAGTTTAAACCTCTTTGCTACAGATAGAAAATGCTGAACACAGCCTCAGGCCCTGCTAGTAATGGTGCAAAAACATATGAAAAAAAAGCATGCAAACATATATTCCTCTGACAATGTTTGCTATAATTGTGCAATTAGATGCACTTTCAGCTCAAATAATCCACTAAAACACAACCGCCTTCTTCACTTCAACCAGGTATGCGTATGAGTGTTGTGCATTCAAATTTTGGAGGATCTGAAAGTGGCACCGTTTCATCTCCTCAAAAGCATTTGGCTGACTAAAGCTGAAAAGTCTCATTCCATAGTTAAATAAAAAGACTTAACTGCATGTCTCGCTGCCCATTCAAAAGCTGTCAAACAAAAGCAAGTCTGCCAAGTCAAGGAGAAATATATAGAGAGGATGTTATGAGGAGGGCAGACATTTGATCTTGAGAAAGAGGAGTGCATAAACGTCTCTTCAAGTAAAAGGTCAGGAAAAAATTGTTGAGAGGGTTTAGAGAGAGATGGAGCATCCTTACAGAATTACTAATGTTCCAGCGTGAAGGGTTTCCCTATCGATCTTTTATCTTACCCCTCATTCCCTCCCTTCTTTTACTCCGCTGTGAGCATTACTACACTGCTGTTATTTGGAATGGTGAAATAATACCTTTCAAGTCACTTCGCTGAGCTCTACAGTCTTCATCCCAGTGTGCCATTACACTCAACAAACACTGCTTTTTCTTGTCAACTTTTAATTTCAGAATTCACACTTTTTCGGAGACTTGTATGCAAATAAAACCCCATAATCTAAAATGGTTCGCATTACCATTCAATTAGCAATGAATGCAACATAATATGCAGATGAAAAGACTTGCTAGCCCCAGGATGAAGGCAGTATTAGCACTTGAAACACTCGTGGAGTTAGTCCTATTTTTGCCCCTCTCTGTGGAATGTCTATTTCCATTTGAGTCAGACCTAGATAACCTTTACCAACGGACTACAGCTAGCTAACTTCACTTGATATGTGTGCAGCTTTATGTTGCATCGGTTTTCATCTATATGCACAGAGAAATTACGTTCAGGCTTCAGTCTCACTGGGGAAGGTTTGTTCAGCACATGAGTTTGCATGAAATCAGATCACTTTGATGATTTAGAGTAAAGTGAGTGAATCAGTCATTCTACAGGCTATTTGTCGTATATTTCAGTACATTATGTGTCCCCTGAGGCGTGCGCACATGTCGAACACATTTCCATCAGATTAAACAAATCTAAGGTGTGAATGACCATGTCAGTAATCACATCACATGCACCTGACCTTGCAGCGAAGCAGAAACTCAGATACGAAGGCCAGTTAATAATGCTATCTGGCTCCATGGCGGTTAAATCATGGAATGCCCACCAGTGGTGTGAATGGAAATGTGATGCAGAGAAGTAAAGGCCAGCCTAATGTTTGTTTGAAGTGTTTTCTTCAGACGGTTTTCTCATTTATCACAGTTATGGGTGAGAACATTGTGTGTTACAGCTACAGATTTTTAAAGATTAATAGGCCACAGTGCTGGCAACCCCATAGCAGGCAACAACAATAACAACAACAAACACAATCTACCATTCGTAGATTTCAGGCAAGAAAGTGATTCAAATATCTGTCAGATACTGATCGTCAAACAGCATAAGGCAGCTTTCAAGAACATTTGACGTATTTTTTCTCATTTCCGATGTATGCGCAACGGCACACACAATTTCAAGACAAATTTCACTTTGACAAAAAGAGTTTACCCCAGGCGGGTGTGAAGATCAACTCACTGTCTTCCTTCAGGCCAAAATAACCTCGCTCTGCTTCCCCTGCAAATGAAGTGATATCAAAATCTGTCCTATTACATTACTAGTCTCGCAGAGTCGGACCATTCTCTATTGCTGACACAGCACTGTGTAGAATGGTCTGACTGCACCTCATTACGCTCAAGGTTGTTTATACATATTCAAACCAGTTGAAGCAGTTGTCTTGGGCAGTGCAGCGATGGTGTCCCCTCAATATACTGACAGGGAATTGTTTGGGTGGGATATAGGCATGTACTGTCATTACAATGGCTAATTCACTGAAAAAAATCCAACAAGGCTGCTTTACTGCACCATCTAAACTCTTTGCAAAACTTGGAATTTTAGAGGTTGTGGTTGATGTATCATGTAGTGAACTGGATTCTTAAGTTGGTAACATGCAGATAGTGTAAGAAGAGGAAAAGTCGTGTGTGCAGCAAATGGCAAGTTTATACCCACAGTCTACATCCAGGGTGTCAGACTATCATGTTACAAGTCCTTCAGCATTACTGACAGTTGTTTGTTTTGGAATCACTAAGCTGAATTTAAAAAGACACATGTTGTCTGGCAGTGAAATACAACTCCCTGAAATGTGGGGGAAAAAAACTGAAGAAAATGGATTCTATTTATGTCTATCCATTAAAAAACATGTAGGAAGCTACAGAATTAAAAATGCTACCTCTTGTTAACCCAGTAATGGTCTTAGTGCCCTTAATGGTATTAAAATCCCCTATGGAAATCACTTATTAATATTCTATTCCCCATCTATCCACAGACGTGACCTTTCCAACTAATTGGCATTTAATCTTCCGAATCATTGTGTTGAGCACAAGTGGCCATATGTACTGCATGTATATGTGAAATACGTTGGCGTGCATGCAGTTTGATCACATGGGGAAACTGTTTGTGGGAAACACGTGAAATGATGAAAGATATTCTAACTGTAGCTCTGAAGCCCTTCAGCAAAACTCAGGCCTGACTGGTCCAAGCCGCTTGAGATAACAGGATGACACAAAGAACTGATCTAATGATCTAAGGCTGGTTGGTTCTCTGGATGATGCCATCCCCAAGGTTTAGGACACACTTCGACATTCACTCTCAATTTTCAATCAATCACTTCCTTTGGACAGGAAATACCTGACATGAGGATGTAATTTGTTGAATGTATGGAATGGAATGGATGGAATGCTTTATCTGTCCAAGTCTCACTTGGTAATTTAAGCTGATAAGAGTGGTGTATTTCCAAATTAAATTCATAGTGTAGCTTTAATGAGGCATAATTTGCAGATTAAAAAGGAAGAATATATAACCAGCGTGACACCATCAGTGGAAAATGGAACATTTCATCACTGATTCTTTATATGCGCTCATTAAATCATCCATAATTTATATTATGGGTCGCCGTCGTGGTCCAGGAGGCTGTTTGGATGAAGCAACAGCTAAGCCAAGACGTAATGTGGTGGTCTCCTGATTAAAGACCTGCTCAGGATCTATCATTTAGTTACGTCAGTAGCCCTGCTGAACAGACTACATATGACTTTGACATCAAATATTTACCAGGCAATTAGTCAATAGCTGAGCTTTAAATCAAGAAGCATGGCTGCGTAAGAGATGATACATTTAGTGTTAAGGATGCTTTGAAGAGACACAAAACACCATCGCCCACACATTTTTCTTTTCTTCCATGCTTCCTTGTTTTGATCATGAGCACTAGTGAGCGTTGTGCAGGTCTAAAGTCAGCCACTGTTGTGTAAACACAAACGTGCAAAGACTGAACCTTCTGACTAATGATTTGAGGCTCTGCAGAAGAATTTCTCAAACAGGTTTCAGCGAATGTGAAGTTCACATAAAGCAAAGTAATAATGCATCAGGCTGCTGTAAATAAATGTCACTTTCTCTGCTCAATCTTCTTGAAAGCTTTTACAAGCCTTTATACTAAAGCACATTTATTTCAGATTTAAATCATGTTATATGGTTGTCATTTAATTTAACTTTAACCTTTAAAGACCAAACCTCGTTTTAACTCTGTCAAGCTCCTGATTTACATTCATTTCAATGGGGTATGATCTGTTAGCAGATGCCTAAAACCAGTTATATAATATGCACTTTTAACCCTCTAAACCTCAGGCAGTTTCTGGGCCTTTTTGCTTCTGCCATATTTTTACTCACTCTGGCCTCTTTTTTCACTGTAATATACCTCTATGGAACTACAGCACAACTATGGCATGAAGAAGAGAGGACTCAGACATGTATTTTATGCCATATAATACAGTTATATTTTATATCATAAAAAAACAAATTAAAGTTCTTTGACTATTAATTTTAGAAAAAATGTGGCTCTACATACTACAGATACTTAAGATTTGTCATTTGTTTCTATACTTTATTCTATCTGCTCTGTGTAAACACAGTTTAGCCGAAAAGTACCAGACATTTTGTCATGTGACTGTTGGTTGCAGCTGAGTCATTAATACTGTGACGGTTTTGCTAAGAAACACCTCATTTTTATTTTTTTACTACTTACATTTTTGATTCGTTTTCATACTTGTCTCCTGTCTACTCCCTGTATACACAGCCTGCAGTTCAGCACAGTTCATCCCAGTTATGCAAGATTGTCTCTGGATTTTTGTCATGTGGCTGTTGGTTGCAGCTGAGTTACTTTTCAGTTGCACCGTGGAGTGCAGAATTTTTAGTTTTTTACAGAGTCTGGTAAAAGCAAACAGCTTATTTTAGTTGAATTTTTAAATGAGAAAAAGATGCCACAGACGAATAGTGCAAAAACCATCTGAAAGCTCAAAACCCAGCAATCGTTTTTCTTTTTACAGTTTCTGGCACTGGTAAATGGTTTTTACTTTGTCCATTTTTTAAAGACGCCTTACCTTTCAAATCCACAGGCAGGTTTGGGGTTCAGAGGAAAAAGTGCAGACTGAGTTGTGCACTGTGTAACCTCATATCGATGATAAGGTTTTGACATAAACTGATGGTTGGCTGCACAATTGGAACCTGCACAATAACAGATAATGTTTTTTAGCAAGTTGTAAACAGCGTCCACATCATCCTCTTTTAGATTCACGTGGTAATATGTTGGGCAGGTTGTATGATTGTTTTGTTTGTTTCTGCAGGCAGCAGTAACAGCTGAGACCAGACAGCTAAACAATATAAAGCTCATGATAAACTATACTGGAAGAAAATGCATTGACATTTTACATGCATCATCAGGCTTGATTTCCTTTCTGTGTTTCCTGTGACTTTTTGTTAATGTTTTGACACTGTATTGTCAAGATGAAATTAAAATGAGTATTACTCACTGTTAACAAAGTATGCACAAGCTAAAAGCATTATGTAAGGTGAGGTCTTGTTTAATCTTTTCTGGCTTGCTTGCTTTTGTGTCTGGTTTCTGTTGCTTGTGCTCGTCTCCAATGGGCCTGTTTATCTTGAAACTGTTTTCTGAATACACTTAGAAGCTTGAGAGGTTAAACAAAGAATCTTTTAAATTCAAATTCCGTTGGCAAGGCATTCACTAACACCTCAACAAGTATCACAAGGCTGAACCTCTCTTTAAAGTTGAGAGAAACACGAAGGCCAGGAGCGAGTTGCTGGCCTGCAACTTTAATCACACACTGACACATGAAGTTGCAGATGCTGAGTTTGTGTAGTTAGTGTGAAGCTCGGCTCGCTGCAGCTTCTAACGTGGCCCCGGCCTCCTGTTTCTCGACTGCCAAACGGAGCCTTGTGGGCGCAGCTACTGCATGCATTAGTAGTGTATTGATGAAAGGATGCAAATGCCTCGTGGCAGCATGATCTGTGCCTCAATACAATCTGAGGCTGACGCAATCTATAGGGCTCCAGACAACAGGGTTTCCCATAGGGGATACTCTGTGTGAGGTAAACTGAGCCTCATATTATTATGGAGCAGCCGTTACAAAGGCTTGCCTCTGCAAAAGAATCGTGCAAAAGAATTCATTGTATTATTCAACTCCAGATTAACTAGATTTATATCATTTGTTTGTGGAAACATGCTCTTCTATTGATCATCTACATTCATCTGCATAGTGGATTTCCATTGTTATTACTGCCAATGCATCATATCTATAAGTTAAAGTTATTAAAGATCATCTGTTTAATTAAACAATTTCTCTACTGTCTTGTTTTCATTCATTTTGTTGCTTGTTTTAGATTCTATTTTTATCCCTCAGCACTACTTGACTCTCCTGCTGAATCCCATTACTTCTACAGATGCAACAACCTAATTTCCCCATGGCGATCAATAAAGCTTCATCTTTTTTTATGGAGCATCGCAGACTTTTTAATCTAAAATGATGACATCTCTTTGACTGAACAGGCCCGACTTCTGAAATAAGCCACGCGTCCGTGACCTAAAACAGGGAGGAAAAGATCCTAAATGATTTCAATGAAAGAAAATAGATCAAGTTACCTCCATAAAAATGAGAGCGCGTCTGGCATTACACTCAATTTACCTCCGTTTTTAACCATCATTTTGACCAATCTGTCAACGGCTTTGCCCCGAGGAGTGCAAGGACAACGCTGATGCATGCAATTCACCGAGACAAGATAGCTCTCATATTATTTGAAATATCATTCACAGACTGAAGTTAACTTTGTGTGCAGGGCTCCTGCTTTTAAAAAAAACTCTCTCCTTTGTGGCTCTAATTTCACTATTGCAAAGCCTTCCTGGCTTTTATTGTAATCACTGTGAGTCTAATTAATGTTACATTATGCTGATTTGTAGGTTATACATTGGCAGTCTTTCATTGTATTTTACCAGATTCAGCAGCACAGCTCTAATTGCAGCCCTTTGGGGATAATAAGGCTCTGCTGAACATTGTAACAGGATACAACCCTGGACAAAGATACTTTTTATTACCATATATGTTTTCAGCCCTATGGCGTTAGCCATCAATATGTCTCGGCAAGATTAAAGGAAACTCCATAATTGAAAAAGAGGGTGGGCAAGGAATTGTAAAACTCAAAAATGGAGATGATTTTTTTAGCTCCTGAGGAATAGACTTAAGCAGAGGATGTCAAAAGATTGCCAAGTGATAGTCTACAGTGTGTTTTTATTATTGCAAAACACCAAGACATCATCTCCATTCATCTTTAAACAAATACATATACAATTCTAAAAAAAAAAAAAAAGGCTAAATCATTTCTTTAAACAACACTTTTAGCCAACTTTACTCACAGTAATATAAAGTATATTTATTGCAAACTATTTTCAATATTGGCTACACAGGCAATACCTGGTTAGGATCAATTAATGACATTTTAATATTTGTCAATACCCTTGACTTAGATGAAGATTAGATCACATGTTATGACCAATTAATGCAGAAAACCATTAAATTCAAAATGTTTTACATACTTTTTCTTGCAATTGTATCTGCTACAGGCGTCTATGGATCAGACCTGTTATGGAGAATCCCATGAATACTAGATTGGGATCTGGGTAGTTTGGAGGTCAAGTTAACAACTTGGGCTCCTTATCATGTTCCTCAAGGTATTCCTGAGCAGTTTGTTTAGCGGACTGCTGGGGCGCATGGTCCAGTTGGAGGGATTTGTCTGCCACCTGGGAGTGCCATTGCCACTGGTGCGTATACTTGGTCTGGAGCAACGTTCAGGTTGGATGGTACATGTCAAAGTAACATCCACATCAATGCAGGACCCAGGGTTTCCCATTGGTTTGTGATGAGATGATCAATTTTATTCACTTCCCCTGTCAGTGGTTAAATTGGTGACGCTAACTGGTGTAGATTAGCCACATTATTTGAAGACAAAATCAAAAATGTGAGCAGAATCCTGGTAATAGTCAGCAAAGTCAGCCAAAAAAAAAAAGGCAGGTATGTTGTATTATATCAAAGATCATTCCTGTTGGATGTTTATATGTGCTGCATGGCTAATCACTGGACAGGTTTTCTTTGTTTCTGAACCTGAAGGTTTGTTTACACCCTGACATGTTTCTGGCTCAGCTGTCAAACGTTTTAACACAACTCTAAAAAAAAAAATAAGACTCAAGTCGTAACAACCCAGAATTATCTCGATGATTATTTCAGAACAAGTTTAAATGTCTGAATCCTCAGTAAGTGTCACTATGCAGAAAGCATCTCTCCTGTAATTGGAACTTTCCCCCTGCACCATGGCAACACCGCCGATGATCTGGTGGCATTATTTTCCAGGTTGTTAAACTAATTTTCTATGGAAGGAACACTCGGTGCCCCTTCCTCTGTCACACACAGCCACCTACGAAAGCTTCATCTCCGAATACAAAAGACTCCTTTGAGAAGAAAAAAAAAAGAAGTGCTGATCATGTCCTTGAGATGACTGCTTCAGACGTAGCCTCCATCTTAGCAAATTCAGAACATCTTTGAATTATAACACTTGAATGTTCTTAACTATATGATAAAAAAAAAAAAAGAAATCAATCTCGTCACGAACAAACAAGCCTGTTTGACTCTTGACTCTAGCACTTTTTCTTTGTGCATTTAAGCTTCAGATTCTTGCCTTCATGTGTTTCTTCTGTTTTTGGATTCACTCTTAGAACTAGTCCATGCAACGGTAAGGTCACCCAACTGTTGCACTCCATTTTTAGTTGAAATGGACTATAATTTATGGGTGATCAGCTAAACCCTTCAAAGCTTTTGTCTATGATTATTATTTCTTTTTCATTGGCAAAATGAAAATGAGACCTCGTTTTGGCTCCTGGGAAAACATGGCGGTGAGGAAATAAGATTGGTTTGTAGACATACATGTTATTTGCGAAGTGGCCGTAGGCAGCTTTGGGGTGAATCTCCCCCACTCTGCTTTTGATTCTTCCTGCCTGTGATCATTCCATTCATTGCCGGTGGGGATACTCTCCATCCCCTCACTGGTATGCATTTCATTTAGTAATGGTATGAACATTTTTGTAACCTTTGTTTGTTCAACAAAGCTATTAGCGAGGATGACTAGTTTAAACCACTTCCTCTGCTTCTTGGTGACCATCAAGCAGCTTGTTTAGCTCGAGGCATCTTGATAGAAGTTTACTTTGAAAGGAAGCGCAAGACTCTTGCACTTTTCCACACAAATGGGACATGAAATGGGATCTTCCAGCTTGGTTTTACCTTCACCTGATGAGTCTTTCAGCTTCTTTTGTTGCATTCTACAGTGCTGTTGTTGGAAAATACATCAAAAAAGACCTAAAGGAAAGATATCCTAAGAACGGAAATCAGAAGTTTACCAGGGTTTCATAGATAATAGATGCCTTTTTTTGTATTTTGTTGCTGGTAAAATGGTTTTTGTGTGCAACTCTAAAGAGATATTGAGTCCAGTCAGGGAACACAATGACATATTACAACAAAAAGAGTGATTTCAGTCACATCCGAGCCTCGTATTTGATTTATTTGACCTGAGTAATGCACTTTTGAAAGAATGAGGACTGTAAACTTTGTCCTATCTCTTCTATTGGAGTTGTGCAAACGAAAACTTGTTGTCAGTGAACAGCAGCAATTAATTTCCCATAAGGCCATGCCACGTTACGTGCGTTACAGTTCGGACACACATTTTGATGATAAATATGACGATCATTTTGTATTGCTTGGAGTTTCCATTTTGTTTAAACATTGTTTGTGGTCCTGCGTCAGTACTCTTTCATGGAAACTAAGACAAATTTCCCTCCCTTTGCCAACTTTTTTGCTACAGCCTGATGTTCAGCGTTACATTCAGAGAAAAATGAAATGTTGTCACTTTTTTCAGATCCTCAAAAGTTTGTCAAGTGTGCAACTGAGTGCATTTCTCTTGGTTATGATTTGAATCCCCAGTATATCAAGTTGTCATATCAGGTATTGTTGGGGATTTAAGAAACACTGAAATCTTAAATTGATGGGTATTACGGCGTTACGTGCATTACAAAAAAAAGTTAGGTGAGTTACGCGTCCGAACTGGGTATGAAAAAATCAATTCCTGGGGCCTGTTATGAACATTCAGTGATTTGTTTTTCTTGAAAATAAATATTTTCACAAAATCCAGTGGTTTAGGAGACCTTTTTATAATGGGTTCAGGTAGGAAGCCATTGATGCCAAGGAAACTGCAAGAAGCCATTCTTGCTGAGACCAATTTCGGTTCTGAAACCATGCTGTTTTTGAGTAAGGAAGAATATTTCCTGACACAACTGACAGGGCTTCTATCAAGTCTTCTGTAAAGAAACAGAATGGGAAAAGCCCTATAGCAGACCCAAATGCTCAGGGAGGACTGATTCTCTGGATCAGTCAGTTTTACTCAGACAAGGAAGTTTTGCTCCTATTGCTGAATTCCCAGTTTCTGTTCATTACTCTCACTTTAATTTCAGATATTCAAAGCTATATTTAACATTTGGAACTCAAGATATTTATGTTATTTATTCTTACTTTCAGGATGAAAGCCTCAGAGACAGATGGCAACCAACAATGTTCTTTGAATTCATTTCTGTTGTATAAATCAAATGTCATCATGCACACAAACAAAAAGCAGAGAGAGAAAACACAAAGATTGTCTTTTCTGTGAAAAATGACCTTTGCATTTTCGTAGCACACGTAACGTTACGTGCGTTACACATCTCTCAGGCAAATTTCCATTGGGAAAATATGAACATCCCACTGATTTCTTTGGTTTGTATTGTTTGTTGACCCATTCTACCTTTGAATTACAGAGATGCCAAATAAGGTCAATTTTTTGTTCTACATACAAAAAAGAGTGATTTTTGTGACGTGCGTTACACAGACAACTACCTAGATCTTTTTTTCAAAATACATCAGTAAATCGGATTTTAAGTGACTGTCACTGATTAATGTATGTCTCTACTCAGTAAGAGACTGTGTGATTCTGTATTTTTTGTGTTGTAAATGATAATAAGATGAGAAAACATGTATCATTGTTTTTGCCTTTTTTCTAATCTTGAAAGTGGCTTATGTTTGATGATGTGGCACGGATGGCACAAGTGAAAAAGTCAAACTTAAGTTATAATTTTCTACTGGTTTAGATTCTAAGTTTTAAAAAAATTAAATAAAAAATAACATCCCATGGACAGAATTCAAAATGTTATTTTTCTGACCCATGACCACTTTGGCTGGAATGGGCCCATAATGAGTGGAATGGTTGCCATGGGTTTGGGTTTGGACGTTATCAGCCCATTAAATGGTCGTTATGACTGCACATCATCCCCATATGTATGTGCCAGAAGGGAGTTTCTCAACCTACGCCAGAAGGCACGTTATCATCTATTCTGATTATTAATATAATAATAATAATAAAATGGGAAGTAACCCTGATAACATAGCTGACCTCTCCAGTAGAGTCATCTGCCTGGAAACTGAGGTTTTTAACATGTGCTAAACATAGCAACAGCGTGCATTTTAACCTAAACCATGATCCACGAGTAGTGCCTAAACTTAACCCAAAACCAAATTAAACACAAAGTAAAAAATTGCAAGTGGACAAAACTATAATAATGATCCGAGACGAGACTCAAACTCAACTCTCCCGGCTGATTCACACCTCCTCTATCTTTTTCAACCCCTAAACGTGAACTTTTCTTGCTCTTTTTAAGTGCTAATTCGCAGCTTCGCCACCTTTAAATGAGGCGATAATGGAGCACCAATACATGTGGTGAGAACTGTGCCGACAAGAAGAAGATCCCTACTGGCTCCTATGTGTGGGAATAATCTGCAGTGATACCAGCCATTTATTGGGCTGATAACATCCCAAATGGGTGAGCAGATGAGTCTGGTACATTTGTCAGTTATGCTTTTAAATTCAAGGAAGTGTCACCAGTACAATATATGCCACATGACTGGGTGGTTGGTGTATTTTAGGCCTTTTCACCACACACTCAACCTGGAACCATAAACCGGTGTTCAAAGAAAGTGCATCCCCCTTATGATTGTAACTTTGTTGTATTACTTACCTCAGAATCACTCATTCTAACGTCTCTACTCTAGCCTTATTTTAGCTTATTTATTTCTGTTTACAGTAATGTCTCATACTTTTGCTTTTCTACAAGGCTCTGCATTTTTTCTAATGTTAAGTCTTTTTTTTTTTTTTTTTTTAACAATATCTAGCAGAAAAATTTCCCTTTGGATTAATAAAGTTCTACCTTATCTCATCTTATTGAGACACATAGGCGATGATGAAACATTGCATCAGCTGTTATAATCCATATAATCACACTCAGCAGGGGCTGCAGGAATTACTGCGTATGTACAAACTGAAGCAAATTGAGGGCTTCTAATTACATATCATCTATAAATGCAGTATTTACCAATGGTGTTGTATAAAGGTTGCAATTGCTCAATTTGGAATATTTTACCAGTCAAATATTACTTAACTTTGCATTAACTATTAATAAATACATTTGTTTGTGATACTAGTCATTAATGTAATATATCATTGCGAAAAAGGGTTACACATGTGAAATTCTAAGAAAAGACAAAGGATAAGCCTATTTGGACAATGCAAATAGCCGATATATGAATTCAGCAACATACAAATAATCAGTTGCATGTTACCACACCACTGGTCCAATGGAAGACTGGATTGAGTCTATGATCTGTGACCCCTGAACACAAAACCAAGTCAACTAAACTCAAATCTGATATTTTACATTTCTATAGATAACATTAGGTCCGACAAATCTGAGCAGACCTTTTGGGGTTCGACTTCCAATTTCCAAGTTTCCTTTGATATAAAATGTGCAGTTCTGTGCCCACATGTTTGTTCAAAGCACACACCTCAGTAGCCCCTCTTACAACACAAGTGTGAAATATTTTCGCATGACATCATACACCCTTGAGTTTCGGGTCAAGAGGTTCGAGCTAAATCAACATTCCAATTTTCCCCTCGCAGGACACACGACATCTTGGTTTCACTGCTTATCCACTGCTTGTGATGCCTTTCACATAAACACAGCAACAGCAGCCTTTGGTCTATTGTGCTGCGGGTCCATTGTACGGCAGCTCTTCATAGTGTCATGGCCACCCCGCAGCCACTATAGAGCCCCTCTGAATTGAATGCCTCAGTGCTCTCAGGGAAGGAGAAAAGGATATCTTTGTTTCAGATTTCCTTCATATCACTGTCACACAAACACACGGCTTTTAGTTATGTTCCCATGGTGATGGATTACACAACTCGCTGCCAAATCACCATAACAACAAACTAAAAAAAGGGATGTCAGGAAAAAAAAAAACACAAGTAGAGGCCTGGAGTGCAAGATCTTGATTCCAGCCTAGTTGCACAGTGTCTTTTCTCTGGTGGCAGATTAAAGAGACAGATTTCTTTTACTCAAATGTTTGGTCATTGAGTGGAGGGACTGGAGGCGGCAGAGACCAAAATCAACACAAATCACATAGCTGGCTGAAACACTGGGAAACAGTGTGAAATGACAGCATTTTTGAAGAATTTTTAACTTGCCTAGTAATATTTGTAAACAGGCATTAACCCTCTGAACCTCAAAACTTGCCAGCAGGATTGAAAGACATGTAATCTTTGAAAAAAATCAACAAAACTACACCATTTATCAGAGCCAGAAACTGTAAAAACAGAAAGAACCAACAGATCTTCAGCTTTCTCACAGTCCAACAACTAATCATGTGGAGTTCAGTTGGGAAAATGAACTAAATCTAACCTTAAAATTGGGATATTTGATCAAAATATTTTTTTTAAATCACTTTATTCTACATGTCTCATTTAATAGTTTGCCAAAAATAAACCATCTGCACTAACGGGGATTCTGTAAAAAAACTGAACATTTGGTGGTCCTCTGTGCAGCTGAGAAGCCATGAATGACTCCACTGTGACCAACAGTCAAGTTACAAAAGTTTGGGGACTTTTCAGCTGAACTCGGCTGAACTGCAGGCAGTGTTTAGAGCAGATGGGAGACTAGTATGGAAACAAATTAAAAGTAGTGAAATATTTATGGTATGTAGAGTTACCATTTTCCCCACTGTTGGTAACACCTGTGGGCACTTGCAATACTATTGTACATGTTGATTCCAGATTTTTTTTAGAATTTTCGTAAAGTAAATAATCAAATAAATGATTTATGCTATTCTAACTGTATTATACTGCACAAGAAGATATTTCTGACTTCAATCTACTTCTACACTGTAAGAAATTGCAGTAAGAAACACATCTTTTGTATAGTAATACTGTATACCGTTCTTTGTAAATACAGTTGGATACTGTAAATCTCTATGTTTTTAAAGAACAAAATATTAACAGTAAGCTACCGTATAATCTTACAGTAGAATACAGTATTTTTTCTGGTTTCGGTTGACTTGAGTCCGAACATTATTCGTCTGGGCAAAATCCCTGAGCATCACCACATTTAGCACATAGTCAACACAAAGAAATGAAGAAATAGGTGTACAATAGTATGTATCAGCGATTTTACTCATCACTGGAGGAGGCATTAGAAGAAGAGGAAGAACTGAAGACTTTTCAGCTCTGACCTGCCAGCTCTGAAGGTCACGTAGCACCTTGACTACACAGCACACCGTGATCCGTCCTGCTCTGGTGGTTCACTTAACAAGGTAATTGATCTTATGGAAGTTAGCGTTACTTTTAATTCTCTCAACAGTTTTTTTTTTTTTACAATATAACATAAACCTAAAAAAAGTTAGTTAGTGCTTGGTGTTAGCCTCGACTTGCTGGCATAAATGCTAATGTTTTCCAACAGCTAACAGCTGTAAGGACAAAAACTTGGTTCTTTCTTTCAAACCAGGTCATGGAAATGAATTATTAAGCAACCAAATCCAACTAGGTTGTTAGCTGTCTCTGTCTTTTGTATTCAGCTGCCTGTAAATGTACAATGTAAGACATGAGTCTCCATTGATCTGTTATCAAATCTCCACTGCATTGGACCATTTGTAGTAGTGCTATTTCAAGTTTAAACAAGGTTTGTAGGATGTGTCATGTTGCTTTTCTTTCCACTTAGGAAAGGTGAACTTGCTTGTTATGCAAACTGCTGCAAAACATTGATTTAAATGTGTACTGACCTACTGTAGATAGCTCTTAGTTAAGTAGAAGCCTCTGTTTTGGTTAATAATTTGAGTTTCCTGTTTTTTCTTTGATGAATGTGACGGGGTTCCATATTAAGTTCAGGTGATCTTTGCTCAACACACCTAATATATTCTTTCTTTGTTATTACATTGTGGACGCTTCATTGGTATCAACCCCGAGAGAGGAACAAAGGCCAGCCAGGGGAAAGTGATGTCCAAGAAGTCGGGGATGCTGGTCCAGAAAAAGGCAGCAACTGTGAATCCCCATGTGGTCTCCCTTATAAAAAAGACTCATAGACTTTGAGTAGGGTTTTTTATCCAAACCCACAACACATCTCCACACAGGACCTCACTTTCACAAAGGAAAAGCCCACTGTGCAACCAGAGGTTCATAGTGTCATTTCAAGGTAACAAGTCTCAGCATTGTGTTTGGTTCAGTTAAATATACTTCAGTCCAGGTGCCTGAGTTTTGTAGTTCCAGGTTTGTTCCTGGACTTGATGTTTATTGCACATGATCATATGAAAGACTGATTCTGAAGGCGGGGTATGTAAAATGTGATATGCAATTTTTATACAGATTGTTGACAACCTGGTTAACATAATTAATTGTTCTTACAGATTGTATTTTACAAGACTTGAATTACTTGAAATGTGTTGTGTGAATGCAGTAAGTAACTAATGTCAATGTTATATCGACATCTTTTGTTATAGTTCAGGAAAAATGGAAACCAAACTCAGGGTACATGGACTAGGACATGCAGAATGAGAACCTGTTCAGTATGAAGAATGGATTGTATGTTATTGAGATTTAATGGATTTAAATTAGTCAGTTACTGAAATGTGTTTGATACCGAATTGGCTTTAATAAAAGCCTAATGTTGAAAAGTCATCTCCTGTCTGCCATTTCTATGCTATTTCCAGGGGTTTTCATTTTGAGATGTGACATTTTTAAATCATTGTTAACACATTCTATATCATCACATTCTCTGACATCCATTTTACACAGTGTTATGAAGATTACAGTACAAACAGTAAGATAACAGTATAATGGCAGTGAAAAGCTGACCGTATTATACTGTAAAGCTAAAGCTCTAAATAGCACATTACCGTAATATTTTTTACAGTAATAAACTGTTGTTGTAGAATCAAGTAGGTTTACTGTAGAATAACAGTATCATGCTGGCAACTTCAGCTGCCTGCTCAACTGGAAATTTACAGGGAAATTTCTTAGAGTGTAGTTGTGAAAGACTTTATATTGCAGTAAAAATGAGTCCAAAGTGAATAAATATGTGCAAAAAAACATCTAAACACTGCTTGTATTTCAGTGGGTTAATAAGCCACACCTTTAGGAGTAACTGGAACTAAACTTCTGCAAGCTAAAATGTTCTGCTAACTCCAAACATACTTATATGATGGTATGTGGCATAATCCTCAAATTCTTAAATTGCACCAGCAGTCTTCATTAAGCATGTTTTCCTTCACTAACACACAGTATCTCTATCTGATCACTGCTGTGAAATGCGGTGTGACAACTTGTTAAAGTCACCAAATTTGATGAAAATGCTACGCTCTACTTGTTGGGACCTGAAGCCCTGCATGGCACTAACTCTATCAACATTCACATTACTCTGGAAATTGCTGCAAGTAATCCTTCCACTGAACTTGGCCATTAAGCTGTCAAACAACTTGCTGGGCTTCATAATGCACAAACAATGGAATCACTGCCGGGCAATATCCTTTTCCACAAGGTATTTCTGCATAATGCTGAATAAATCTGTGTCCCTCCATTGTAATTGTGCCAACTCTTCTGCAAATTGACATTTGCACATAACAGCTCACTAATATTGCTCTGCGAGATTAAGTCTTATCAAGGTATTACTTCCTAGAATAATCTGGCTGCTTACCGAAGACAGCTGATAGTAGATGTTTCTGCTTTTTGTTCTTGATTGTGTTTTTTTGCCTCTATCCTAGAGGAAGAAATTCGGTGCACTTTAATGGCACTTAGCAGGGTTACTGCAGGAGCCACACACAGCAAACAGGACAGAGATGGCAGATAGGAAGAAGTAAGATAATGAGTTCTTTAAGTTTCATACAACCTTATATATCAATATTATGTTTAGATACCATGATAGGTAGGCACAAAACTATTATTATGTCTTTTTCCCCAATAACATACTATATGATTCAGAATAGAGCCTCTTGTTTTTATTGAAAAATGAGCATCTTCAGGCTTATCTCCTAGAATTAGGTTTCTGTACAGATTTAGGATCCAGAATTGCAACAGTAAGAGCATTTTGAAGGAAACTGCAGTCAGATTACACTTTCTATTCCTGTAATGAAGAAACATTTCTAATTAACGTGATTGGCAAGTTGCAATACTTATATTAA